>VZRL01005241.1:377664-444252 GCA_013397895.1 Origma solitaria
GCTGCTCCCGTGCCACCGGTTTAGCAGTGCCGCCGGTTGTCTCGGTGCTACTGCCTGCACCGCCGGTGTGCCCGGCTTCACCGGTGCTACGGGCTGCGGTAGTGCCCCCGGGGGTCACTGAGAATGTTTTTGGTGCACATCAGGGATTCTCACTGGTGGTGTGAGCTGGCCCGACAATCCCCTCATCCAGGTGCTGTTTCAGACGCTTGGTTGGAGCGGGTCGGGCACTGCGTGGCTTTTCTGAGCCCTGCCAAGGGGCAAATGGTCAGCCCCGGGAAATTGGTGTCCAGAGCATCGCACAGCAACAGAGTTAGGAAACTTCAGTTTTCCCGTAAAAGGAAGCTGGGGATCTTCAGGAGAGGACCCCATGATGCAAATTCCCATCCCTGGGTTAGTGTCTGTGCTGTGATCCTGACTGCATCAAAAGCTCTCCTAGGGTGGAATCTTTGCAGGAAAATCTGGACAATTTAACAGGCAAATTCCCATGAGAATCAGCACTGAGGCAACCTAGGTTACTGCCAGATTTTAACTAATATTTTGCTTTTTCACACTCCCCTCCATCCTCCTGGGGGGATGAGGAAGGTCATATCCCCTCGGCCACCACAGTTCCTGCTCCACTGCTGAGTGCCTCCTCCCCAGGCGAATCCACCCCCTCTCCCTGCCACGAGTGATGCATGACCCCAACAGCTGGAAAAGCATCTTGCAAACCTCCGCTTCTCTCTCCCTGCTCCAGCAGCTGTAAAAACCTCCATGTCTCCCAGCCCACTGCAGCAGGCAACGCGGGCAGATGTGGGCACGGGTTCCCTGCTGCACTGCCTGCAGTGCACTTCTCTTTTCCTGCATCCCCACGAATGGCATTTCCCTGGGAGCAGGAGAGCAGGAGTGCAGGCAGCTCGTGGCATTCCTTGCCCCAATACGGCTGCACCGCTGCAGGACAGAGGGACTTTCCCAGGCCTGAGCTCAGTCTCCTTAAGTCACCCCACTTGATACGTAAGCACGGGCACACGCCACAGTGTGAGCATAAACACCAGGAGCACAAGGCAAATTGCCTGAAATGAGCCTGACGCGTCAGAAAAAGCAGGAAAAGTTGCTCTCCTGTGCCTATGGCAGTGGTGTGTCTGCTGGCTCAGGGCAGCACCTTTGGTGAGGTTCAAGCCTTCGGTTTTTAGGCAGGCTGAGTGTCTTGTGAAGCAAAGGAGCAGATCAGATCTTCCTCTTGAAAACATGTTTATCTTGGAAGATAAAGGACTGGATTTATCCCGGTTGCATTGCGGGGTTTCTCTGCTCCAGCCATTTAGCATTTTCTGAGTTTTCTTTTTTTATATCTGTGATGTTTCACTTAATGAATGGAAGGCAAGTCCTGTACCACAGCAAAAAGACTCAGGATATTAATTTTACAGGAGCCAGGAGCCAGGCTTTTATATTCCAGTGACCTTAGAACAACATTAGAATCAAATGTATTTAAATAAACCCCTTAGGGTTGAACATGCTTTCCAGCAACATTGAATATCCTGCCAGAGCACAGATGGATTTTTTGCCTGTTCTTGCGGTCCAGAAGGCCATGATGCCAAAGGGAATCACCAGGCTGGTGTTGCAGTGGGAATTTGGGCTTTTTGCAGTGGCATTGCTCTTACAACAGTGGGGATGATTTCCTTGAGCATTTCTCTGTCCTCTGGCAGCTTGGCTGTCAGTAACGAGCAGCTACCAGATGCCAGTGGTGTTTATAAAACCATTATGCAAACCCACTACACCCAGTAAGCCCAAAATAATACTCAAATTACCCAATAATACCCAAAAATAATGGGTGCCCCGATGCTGTGGGGCTAAGTGACTCTAAGTGTGGGTCAAGACCAAGCAGTGAACCTGTCCGGTCAAATCATGTCTTCATCATCCTCAACAAACCTCTAATGAGGAATGTGTGACTCTTGTTAACACAAGAGGCTGGATGTGTTTGTATGGAGTTGCTGATCCCAGGAAAGCAACTTCCCTTTCCTGTCTCCAAGAACAGCGAGCTTGGCTTTAAAACACTGGCCTTGCAAACATTAGGCAGAAATGCTGTGCTCTTTGCAACAGCATTCTGGCTTTCGGAGCCTCGAGGCTTTGTGTTTTCAAGCTTTTTCCCTGAGACTGCGGAAGCTGGTAGGTTCCTGTGCTGGAGAAACCACACATGAGATTGTGGCAGCATCTCAAGGCTCTGGGAGCTGTGGCTTCATGTAAGCGAAGCCCACGGTGAGCCTGCTTTGAGCATCCCAGAGCAGAGGGAGAGCTGCTGTGGGTGCTGTGCCGCAGCCGGACACGTAGGCACACATTAAACCCAGGAGACAGAGCCTGGCTGTCACTGTAATCACACTATATCTGTGCTGCGAGGCTGCAGATAGCTTACACAGATTTTCCTTAGCGTTTCACTTGGAAGCTGCCGTTGATAGCTATTCCATCAGATAAAATGGTAATGTGAGCCATCCAGCAGCAAAGATGGGGATTTCAGCTCTCAGCGGAAAACTGGAGTCCTGCCTCAGATATTTGAGATGTTCTACATTAAACTTGCCCCGTGCCCAGCACAAACACAAGAAAATTGGGGGTATTTTCTTGCTTGGGTTGACCCGAACTCCTCCAGGAAAAGAAGCGAGATGCAAAACAGGAGCCACCCTCCCTTTGAAACCACCCTCCCATGGAAAGCTTCAGGGGAAAGTAATTACATCTAAAGCAACCTGCAGCCTTTAGCCTCAGTCAGCCTGTAATTGACTTTACCGGAGCATCAGCCCATTAGGACCGACGTGAGTGAAAACTGTGGCAGGGGTTTTACCCTCCACAACCACGCGTGACCCACGGTACCGGCACAGGGACGAGGGGTCTCAGACCCCCTGGTCTAAGGGAGGGACTGGCAGGTGGGAATGGCAAAGGGTGGAGGCAGCAGGAGGTTTGCAACCCTGCCCTGCATGATGCAACACAGCTCCCTCCAAAGCACCTTCCCACCGCCCTGCTGACCTGCCTTTACTTGCTCCAGGCATGAGAGGAATTCAGTGGGACTCAGGTGGTGTGAAGGGATGGAGTTCACCTTAGGGAGGTGGATCTGTTTCAGAAGGAAAAACCCAAACTAGAGATCTCTGCATGTTTCCCTGGAGAAGCGGGAAAGGCAAAACCAAGGGGGAGGCTGGTGTCGTGGGGTCTCACACTCACGCTCCTGCCTTTTTCTGTATTCACCTGCAAGCTGGCAATGATTTGCAGAAACAAATTACGTGATGTGAAATATCCCAAAGTCAGTGGCACTCGGCTACAGGGTGAGAGGGAGATTGGTTTTAAATCCACCTAAAAGCAGCAAATGCATTCTCCCCACCCACAGGTGCATGGTGACCCCAGGGCTGAGCTGCTATGGTGCAGAGAGCCACAAGACATGAATTTCAAGCCAGGGGACAAAGCTGTCCCTGTCAAAGCCAGGGATGGGGACACTGACAGGCAGGACACAAGTTCAGTCCCACATGCATTTTGGCCTCCTGGTTGCTGCCTCCCATGGTGCTGGGGCAGCTCACAGAATAACTAACTAGTCTTTACCACAGAAATAAATGGCCACAGCTTTATTAAATCAATATTAATTCATAATCTTTAACAGACAATTATAGTTATCTCACACACAAAACTACCCACCTCTTCAAATCTCTGATCTGACAGGGTTATAATTAGCTTATTACTGGCCATACATCTGCTAATAACTTTTCCCTCAGCCCTGTGAAGTGAATTAAGGAGTGCTAATAAACCATGGCTGTTAATCCATTTATATGTCTTATGCTTTTGTCTAGGCACCGAATTTAAAGATACATAAAAAGGGGTTTTCTCCTTTCTTTCCTCCAAGGTCTCACTACCCTGCAGCCCTTGACTGCTGGGTGTGGACAAGGTGGTCTTGATGTCCTGGCAGATGCCATTCTCACGGGGTGCAACAGGAAACTTGGGAAAACACTTTATAAGATGGAAAACCTCAGAATATTTGAGAACAGGAATATTTTCCCCAATGCTTTCTTATTCTCAACCCCAGTGCCTGTGCCTGGCATGAAGCAGAGGGTATTTGGGGAAGGTCCACTGGCAAGACTGTGAGACCTAAAAATACCCCATGGGAGGCAATAATAAGCAGGCAGACAGGGAAGAGAGGCTGGCTTTGGGCAGCACTCCCAGCGCTGCCGGCTCTGCTCTGCTCCACACCACAGAGCGCTGCCAGTGCGGGTCATTAGCAATAATGAAAGTGAGATCAGACGCAGCTGGGGGTGGAGGGAAACGTTGATCTCAAATGATGGCCGGTAATAAGGGACAGCAGAGAGGCACCGTGTGATGTGGCGAGATAAAAGCAGATGGCTGGCTGCTGCTTCTAATTATAGGACCCTACTAACGAAGAGGGCACTGATTAGACTGACATTGTCCTAGGACACGCATTTCTAGAAGGATCTGGCGCTAGGGCTCAGGGTTCAGGGGTGGTGTGATGGGGATCCCCACTGCCCGCCCAGACCTGTCCCACAACCTTCTCCTGCCCCATCTCTGCCCCACCACCCATACCCCCAAGCGAGGTTTGCTCCCACCATGGAAGCAGTCGGGTCAGGGGCTGGGGGGATGTCAGTGAAGCAATGACATCCCCATGTTCAGGCAGCGGCGAGTGGGAAAGCCTTGAAATCCAGCACCAGCCTGAGAGGCTCTGAGTTCCAAGCCCCTGAAGAAGAAAGGAAGCTCCTTTTGAGTAAGAAATGTGGTTGAATTCACTCATGGGTGAATAATTTATGATGCTTACTGTAATGAGACATAAAAAACACATTCAGTTCTGGTTTCATCATATTTTTGGCTATGAGTAGAACAGTAGAAAATGATGAGGGCTTCCCACAGCAAAGCCAAACCCCTGAGACTGAAACTGGTAGCCAGGCCACTTCTAACCAGTGAGTTGATCTTACGCATATTTTTGGTCATGTTGGCACTTTTCCTCCTCCATGGAAGAGATCTGAAGTGTATTTGTAATGACAGCTCTGTCTCTTTTACAGCTGAGCTCAGCTGGGGATGCAGGAGGCTCCCTGATGGCAGAGAGGAGGACACTCCCCAGCCTGCCTAGCTTGGTGGCAGTGCCCTGACACCCACGTGCATGGGACAGCCCCTTCCTGCAGGGCTCAGGTACTCCTGCACCAGTGTTCCAACCCCACAGCGTCGCTCTGCACCTTTTCCCCTTTTGGTGGAGGTTTTTGGGGAACTGAGGTGGCTCTAGGGCCATAACTCCCACGAAAAGTGCAGGGTCCCAAAGGGAGATTCCCCATGCTTCCAGCCTCGGGCCCTGCAGGGTTAGCAGGGTTTTCTTCCCCAAAAAGCTGAGCTGAAGTCAGAGCAGATCCAGATCCCCTTCTCACCCCTCCAATGCTACCCTTGCAAAACTGCTTCCCTACTCTGAATGTGCTGCAATATGTAGGAACTGGGAAATTTTGTTTGTGGGGGTTTTTCATTTTAAGACATCTGGTATTTTGGGGGGCTGGGAAAAACATATTTCCCTCTTTTGTAGTTGCTTAAACTCCAGTGAAAGCCCTGCATTGGGATGAAGAAGCATCTTTTAACAAAAGATACGGGATGTGCAGCCCAAGGAGGAGCCAGAAAAAATGACGCAGAAATTTTGCCAGAGAGGATGTGGATGGAAAGCAGCCAGCTGAAATTTGGCAAAATCCTGAAAAAAACCCCAAACTCAGCAAAACCAAACTGATGCTTGGGAATTTGTCTCTAAAGAAATCCAAATATATTTCAGGCAATGACTTTTTCTGGGTGAAGCCCTCAGGAATGACCCCCATGGCCCTGAATTGGTATTTTCAGTGGGGATGGAAAGGGGTGGAAGAGGCATACAGAGAAGTGGATGAGGTGGCACAGGATGGGACCTGCCACCCAGGTGCCCAAGAGGTGACTGCTCCCAGCTACGAGACCTGTACTTGCTTAAATTAGAGCAGTTTTTCAGGAGGATCCTGTAGCTGAGCTAGGGACATCTTCCCAGGGACAAGGAGCCCAGCAAGCACATGCGAATTCCCTGCAGGATGACTGCAGGAATTTCAAGCCCTGCTTAGAGAAATGAAGCAGTTGCCAGGGCACCCAACCTTTTGACATCTTAATGAGCCAAGAGTTCAAAAGGATTTTTTTTTCTTTTTTTCTTCCCCCCCTCCCTTCTCAGAGAATTCAACTTTTCATCTCCCTCCTCCCAAGTACGAGACAGCCAAACAGGGGATGACAAATGAGCGTCTCGCTCCACCTGAGGAGTTCAAGCTGCAATCATCCAGCTCCTTGTAGCTCCAAAGAGCTGCGAAGTGCCAGCGCACGGGAGAGGAGATGTAATTAGGTGCGATTCAAGAACAGCTCATCAGCTATATTTAACAGACGGGACGAATCCTCAGAAGCAAAGCCCTGCGGAGGAGCCAGGCTGTGGCAGAGCTATGCTCGCCCAGCCCTGGCTCTCTGGTGCAAGAGCTGTTTGTGTTTCTGCCTAAAACAGTCTTCTTTTTCTTTTTAATTTTGTGATTTTAAGTTGTAATGGTTGATTATTCTGTAAACATCTCATCTGAGCAGGACCTCTTACCCAGGACTTTTTTAGCATGTGGATTTTCCCCTTCACCAGGATTAAAGTCAGTTGGAGGGAGAAGAGCACAATAGCCCCTTTTATCCTAATCTTTCCGCCTGGAACAGATGGAGGGTCCTGCCTGAGTCCCAGTGCCACGAAGGACACGGTAACAGAGGAGACACTGTGCCTGTGTGTGACACCGAGTGGGATGGGAGCACCCGGCTCCCACCAGCTCTGCTCCTGCACAGAATCACAGGGGCTTGGGTTGGAAGGGACCTTAAAGGGACCGAGTTCCAACCCCAGCACCATGAGCAGGGATGCCACTCCCTAGATCAAGTTGCTCGGAGCCCCATCCAACCTGGCCTTGAATCATCCACTGGCCAGGGTTAGCACAAAGGGCCAGGAGGTTTGGGAACACCCAGGGCATGCTGGGCTGGGGGGTGGCAAGGCTGCTGAGGGTTATGAGCTCTGACTTGTCCTCAAACCACCATCTCTGCTCTCCACCTCAGCCAGTGCCATGCTGGGAGCTGCTGCCCACAGGAAAGGAGCCCTCCCTCGGTGTCTCTGCCAGGCTCTGTCCCAAAATAACACCTGGAGATGAGGAACAAAGAAGTTGAGGAACCAACCATGGCCGGTCAAGGAGCCACATGAGATTCTGAATCCATGCTTGCCTAGGAAGCTCTCTTAAATACACAAACTGCATTAAAGCATCAGCTTAACTACAGAAATCACTGAAGTAACTGTTGCAGCTCCGTGGAAGACCATTCATATTCTCCTTCCTAATGAAAGTCATCAAGCAGATGGCAATTTTGTGTGTCAGACTCTGGTGGTGCTTCCCAGCCGTCAGAGGCCAGAAGATGGGACCCATCATGCCCAACAGCAGCAAGCAACAAACTGTTGGTGCACAGCAAAACACCTCATTTTCTAAAGCAACCCCCAAGTTCAAAGATATGCTGACAAAAAGAATGATCAAAACACACAGGGCAAAGTCCTCTGGCCTGTGGGGATGGGTGCTCCCTCCAACAAGGCTGGAGCTCAAACCGGCGAGTCCATGGAGAGCAGGGCATGCTTCCCTCCTCAGGGAAGGATAAAAGAGCTATTATGGAGATGCAGACTCTGTTCAGGCTCATGCTCGGCTCCTTGCGAGCAGAGGGTAAAGAGCTACTTATGCTGGAACATAAAAGCTGGGAGACAGCAGAGTGCTATAAATAGGGCGTATAAACTTTCAACTGACAAGGCTCTGATTTTGTTATTGTAAAAAAAAAATAAAAAAAGAGAGGGAGAAAAAGTGCCTAGGTGGAGCTGACAAAGAGGGAAATACATGCAGAGTACAGGTTTGTTCCCAGGAACGCTCTTATTATAAGTCAGATGTAGTTAGAGCTATTACTTTAGCTTCAAATGAATGGAAGGAGAATAAATCTGCCTTTGTGCAAGGCTGCCTGCAAATAGCATCTCCCTCTAGCAAACCTGCAATTGTGTTTGCATGAGACATTTGTTAGAATAAATGCAATTTAAAAAGAAAAACAGTTCACACCTACGGCAAGGGAAGGCTGGTGGTATGAATGGCAACCAGCAGAGGAGGAGGAAAAAGCACAACAGGCTCCAGCAGCAGGGGGCAAAGCCTGTGGCACTGCAAAGGGCTCATCTGGGATGGCTGGAAGGATGGAGATCCTGTGAACAGTTCACCCTCAGTCCCTGTCCCTATCATTACATCTTTACCCCAATCACCCCAAACCGCTGAGGCGGTTTCAACCATTTTCTCACTTTCTGGCCCCAAGAGATAGTGCAATTAAACACAGGTTTTCTAGGGAAGGGATGAGCCATGCTGAAGGTGGGAAGGAAGAATCTTCCCCTGCTGCAAGGAGCCACAGCATCAGAGCTGTGGGAGCAAACCCTGAGGTTGTCCTGCATCCATGGTGCTGGGACACCCCAGGGCTGGCATCCTGTGAGAGTCTACCTTTCTGAGCCAACTGAAAAAGAAAAGCACTTCCTTGGAAGTTTTTGGCTTTGCATCTCCTATTCCCAAATAACTTTCCCAAGGTACTGAGAGTGCTTGCGGGTTATTTTTCTTCTATTTTCAACAAATAAAGCGTTTTTCCTCTCAGAGCACATCACCACCCTGTTCTGACCTCCATCCTACATGGCTGCGGCAGCTTCGGGGAGGGGACCTGCAAGGCTGGCACTTCTGGGGACTGCTTGTCACACAACGATACCCACAGACACATCCATGCCCACTTGGCAGCTTCCCCCAAATTGCAAGGGCATGGATGGACTGTGGCTTTTGACAGGCAAATGCAGCATTTTGCTTGGGTGATGGCCCAAAGAGGAGAGAATACCCTCAGCAAAGTCCCCTCCTGCCTTCTGTTATTATTATTATTTTTATTATTATTCCCATTGAATTTATAGGAGTAACTGTCTGGGAAAATGACTTTACCTCTGGCTCCTTCATAAATTTTTAATAGGGCAGAAATAGAACCAAAAGGGATTTAAAAAAAAAAAAATAAAAAGCTTTCGCGTCAAACTGGCTCTATTCATAATTAATTATACTTTCAGGGGGAGGGGGAAAAAAAGAGGAAACATAATTACAATCTTCTAGTGAGAACATTCATTATCATGCTAATGCAGGAATCAGTACTGCTGTGCCTGTGTGTGTGTGTGTGTGTGTGTGCTCGGTCTAATTACTCCGCAGTGATGTGTGTCACTCGCACGGTTACCTCGCTGCTGCATGGGATTGTAAAGTCAAAGTTAAAAATGAGGGGATGAGTCCCAGCCCGGATTGATGGGGATTGGGACCGGCCAGAGCTGGGGGAATGCTGGGGGTTTTGCCGGTGTTTCTCAGCACTGACTCCTGAAACATCCTGGCCAAGGGGTTCATCAGCGAGTGACACCCCAGCTTCTGATATTTGGGGCTGAAAAGCCATTACAGGAGCGCTAGGAGGCATTTAAAGTGTGAAGAGCAGTGCACACCAGGGGAGGGAAGAACAAGCCAGGCTGAGGGAGAAAAGAGCCCAGGAAGAGGTGGAAGTGGAGAAAAACAAGGCAATAGTTCAACTATTTAGTACCTGACAACTGCCCAGATTTGCCATGCCGAGGAGGTTCTCACAAAGAGATCCTGAACATTCTTCCCAGGAGAAGCATTTGGGCTCAGCTGGGCTACAAAACTGCCCTGGGCAGGGTGGCCTGGCTGTTCCCAAATGCCAGGGAGGAAAGGAAGATTGCCTATAAAAGAAGGGGCTCAATTTAACCCCCAAGCACTGATATTACCAGGAATAGGTAGGTTTTTTTCCCCCTTTCTATCCTGTTCCATTAGGCACAACCAGTGCCTGTGCTGAGGTTGGCAGTGTGGCCCAGCACAGGATTTGAGTGCCCAGCTGTCCACAGTGTCCTTATGAAAAACTCCTGGAAACATGAGCAAATCATCTTCCTCAGCATTCCAGACCTGAACTGAGGGACCCAGTGGTACCCAGTGGGGTCAGGCATGGGGACCAGCCTGCTCTTGTAGGATGCTTGAAGCTCCAATTGAAATCAAAGAGGAAAACCACAGGCTTGGATCCATGGCTTGAACAGCGTGTTCAGTCCCAGCCATGTTTATGGACATGAGTTATCTAAATTATATTAAAGCTAAGTTCGGCATCTGCACAATCTGAGCATTTCTGGGGAATAATTAAATGGATTTCCCATTATTTCTCGAGCTGCCAAGCGAATGTCCTACTTTCATAAGTCAGAGCGCTGCATTTCCCCAGCAATAAATCCTCCAGCAGACTGCAGGAACCAAAGCCTGGCAGGCAGGGCGGAGCCAAGGGGGAATGAGGCAGTGGTGGGACACCCAGCCCTGCTGGATGTCTTCAAAGCCTTGGAGCAAAAGAGCTCCACGGGCAGTGCCATGCTATGTTCTGCCACGCTTCGGGGAGAGGGCAGCAATGGGCAGCTGGAAAGGGCTGGGAGCAGCCAGTGCTCCAAACAGGGATTAAAGAGGGGAAGAGGCGAAGCCAAGTGTTGGTGTGGTGCCATCTCTGATTCAGTAATCCTCTGCTCGGAGGAGAAGGACGGTGATAATTAAAGCAAGATTGCTGCTTCCCTTCCTCATGTGGGAAAATCAGCTCTTGTAGGATATCGGAGGGAAAAAGACAGAGCCAGGGATGAATGCTGTGGGATTCAGTGTGTCCCTGGCTGCCCCCAGCCCCCTGCAAACACCTTGCTCCTGAAATTCCCTCCTATGCAGGATGAAAAACCCTCCTGAGCACTGCTGGGATCAGGGCTGTCTGCTGGGCATCGCAGGTCCAATTTGCAGAGATGCTTCTGGAGAGCTGCCAAAAAGGGATAACAAAACTTGTGAGAGCTCTCTTGTGCCTCCATCCAGAGGACAGCAGGGGGGAATTACTGTCCTAAAAAAAACCGGGTGCTTTGTCACCCACAAGCACCTCGGAGTGTCCCCAGCAAAGGAGCATCCGACACCTTCAAAATGTACCAATTTTTCTTGGCATAAAAGCAGCTGCTGGCACGCTGGGATGAGCACATTAAATTTAAGTGTGAAAGCATTAAAAAAACCCGAGAATTGTTTGCACGAAAAGCCACCATTACCCAGGCATGACAGAAGTTCCCCATCCAAAGAAGCTCCATGAATAGCACCAAGACCCTGCTGTCACCGTGGAGGTTGGGAAGAAGGGAAAGTCAATGCCTGGAGTCCCAAGGATAAGATCAGAGATTTTTTTTTTTCCCCGAAGGTGGGCTTTGTGCAACATCTGTGAGCCATTCCCTTTCCTATGTGCTCAGGCAGCCGGGTGAGGGGATGCTCTGGCCTCACTCGAGCTCTAGCTGTGCAAAATTCCAACATTCCGGGTTGGCTGCAAAGTTCCCTGACCCACACCAGCCCTGGACAAATGGACCAGGGGCTGTTTTCAGCCCGTGACCGAGCTCGGGGCTATTTGGGAACCTGGAGCATAATTGCTCTGCGGAGTCTGCCAGCTGCTCTAAAAATATCCACCCCACCTCAGCACGCCGACACTCCCATTTTTATCCAGAAGTGCATTTTGGAGGCGGAGGCTAAGAGTAGCACCGGGTGCTGCAGCCTTGAAAAGAGCAATTACAAGGGAAATAAAGGGGGAAAAGTACAATTTGGCCTTCTCCACAGCATTGGGCAAGTGGTGGGGTGCTCAGCGTGGAGCGTGGCTGGTGCTTGCACAGTTGCCTGGTCCTGGGAATTGGGGTCAGAACAACTCCAGTGTGTCCCCAGCCTCTGCTCTGCCCTGTTGGAGCACTTTCCTAAGCCATAAAACAGAGCGCAGGTTTTATGTGAGGCTCTCAAATGAGTTATCACACGAGGGAGAGACAAGCCTGCCGTGCCCCCTCCCCGAAAGCCCTTCCCGATAAAAGGGCCTCACTGTTCTTCCAAATGATGAAATGATGAAACCGGAGCCAAATCCCTTGAAAGGAAACAGATGACCTCTTATGCTGGGAACTGCTCCGGTCCCTCCATTAACTTGATCATCGCCAGAGTGCTGCCCAAAGGAAAAGCAATAAGCCGTGACGTGAGCATCCGTGCCCCTGCCGTAGGTGGGAGGGAGGCAATTCTCCCCTTGGTCCCTGATGAAGCACCTCATTAGGGCTAATGGGGTTGCTGCCACAGGACTGCCTGTTTTCCCCAGGCATTTTGCAGGTGATATTTGGCCTCTGCCAGTGCAGGGTGATGGCTAAGCCCTCAGCAGTCTGGGTGCTGGTAGGAGTCATGTTTTTATTCAGAAAGGTCACATCAAGCATTGCTCCCCTTAACCAAAATGCTGGATGCAGAATTTGACACCTAAAGATCCATATTTTAAGCAGATGCAGCCCAGGCCACAGTTCAAAGTTTTTTCTGTTTATAACCAACCAATGGAAAAATAAAACAGGATTGTGCATGCCTTTCCTAAAGATGTTTTATGATGCAAGAAAGTAGCCCTAAAGCTTTTCCCAAAAGTCTCCCTGATGGAGTTTGGGACAGCCCAGCTGTACTGGGGGACCTGTACTTGGAGAGCATCCCCATCCTCTGGCCCCCAGGCAAAGGCAGTGGGAGCTGTTAACTTTCCCAGTAGTGAGAAAACCATGCTACCGAGAAATGGTGTTGGGGGTAAACACACTGAAATGGTGTTGTTGGAAATAGATGATCTTCAAGGTCCCTTCTAAGCCAAATCATTGTGTGAAAACTCCCCAAACATAGGCTGCTGATGTTTTTTCGTGGGAGCGGTGGCTGTCGGTGCGAGGATGCCCTGCCCATGCAGTGGGCACAGCCAACATCTGTCCCAGCACAACCTCCCTGTGCCCAGGGCAGGGCTTTGGGAAACACCGTAACCACCAGGGCATGGACAGCCCAGTTTTGCAAACTCCTTCTTTCCCCTGTGGCACTTTCTCCATCTGTATCAAATAGCTGAGCTATGAATATTCAAAGAGACAAATGTGTTAAAAATCTGTGACATTTTCAGGATTGGCTCGCACTAGCCAGAGAACGTCATTCACAGTAATTACAAATAAAATCCACAGCCCTTCACAGATGACAACAAATCCAAATGGCCTTTTTGCACAGTGAAAATATTAGCCTTAACGCTTTTTTTAAAAAAAAAATCTTCCAACCAGTTGCTGCTTTCACAGGCACCTCCAAGAGAGCTGATTTTGGGAAAACTTCGCCTGTCGCAGTGGCGTTTGCTGCCTTGTACAGAAAGCAAATAGCACTTTTGTTTCCCCCTCCCTCTCATTTGAGAGTTTTCTTGGTAGGGATGAAACCACGAAACAGAAGGCCGCCTAAATGAAATTATTAACCCAGAGAAATCACTAAAGGAACTTGATTAATTTGCCAAGTAACAGAGCCCGGTTTGTTCTTTTAGGCAACACATCTTAAAGTAATTGAATCACCCCTTGAAAAAAAAAACCAGTAGATGATTGAGCCCTGAGGTACACTCGTTCACTATCCTCAATAAATCTCTCTTTATGAAGGAGGTAGTATGCTTTTCTCATCAGAAACCTGTTAATTTTTTTCTCCTTTAAGTAATTGAATACAAAGTTCAAAATCTATCTGCAGCATCCTTCAAGAGAAAAAAAAAAAAAAATCAAAGGTTTATCTCCTGCTTCATCTCAGCAAGTTAATTATGCTCTCATAATTGAGTTAAACCAGCAGGTTATTAAAAATACCACAGGATAATTCTTTTTTAATGAAGTATCATGAACCCCAAATCTTTAGCAGAACCAAGCATCCCAAGACCTGCACTGTGCCCTGCATGCTGCAGGAGGTGCCCAAGATGGACCACGCCAAACTCATTCCATCTAAGAAAAGGGACTGAGGCTGTTTTCTGGCTTGTTTTTGAATCAGGAGGATGGGCCCACCAGCAGCTGCAGTATTGTAACCTCAGCCAGAGCTGCTGGGCACATCCACAGGCACATCCGCAGCCCAGCAGGGGCTGATACACAATGGTGCACCTCCCCTTCATTCAAGACAAGGGCGTCTGGCTGCACAGCCTCCCACCACAGAATGGAATGGAATCACTGACCCACAGAATGGTCTGTGTTGGAAGGGACCTTAAAGCTCATCTTGTCCCCCCCTGCCATGGGCAGGGACACTTTCCGCTAGCCCAGGTTGCTCCAAGCCCTGTCCAACCTGGCCTGCAACACTTCCAGGGATCCAGGGGCAGCCACAGCTTCTGTGAGCAACCTGTGCCACAGCCTCCCCCCCCTCTGAGTAAAGAATTTCATTCTAATATCTAATCCAACCCTGCCCTCATTCAGTTTGAAGCCATTCCCCCTTGTTCTGTCATTCCATGTCCTTGCCTGAAGTCCCTCTCCAGCTCTCTTGGAGCCTCTTTAGGCACTGGAAGGGGCTCTAGGTTCTCCACAAAGTCTTCTCTAGGCTGAACAACCCCTGCTCTCCCAGCCTGTCCTCACAGGAGAGGAGTTTCAGCATCTTTGTGACCATGACTGAGACACCTTTGACTATTCCCAAAGAAACGTGAATTGAGCTTTGTTATGCCCTGGGATGGAGGAGGAGCCCCCAGTGCTCCACCACAATGCTCATGGTGCTTCCACGTCAAGTGTATTTCTAATCAGCATTTCACTTCAAATATTACCCATTCAACTAATTCTACTAATTCTAGGGAATTACAGAAATAATTGCTATTTTCCAGTAGACACAGGACTGCCTCTCGAGACAGAAAAAAAAATAAGGAAAAAAATTCAATGAAGTACTGTTTAAGGAAAGTCAAAATAAGCTATTTCCATCTCCTCATTTGCAATTAACTTCAGAGCATAACACAGTGGGAGGTGGTTCATGGGAAAAGTACGACTTCATTGTAATCCTCCCTCCTTCTAAGTGGAGAGATCAGCAGAGATGGATGCACCCTGCCAGGTCGCAGTCACCCCATCCCCTCCGAATGCAGATCCCACACCACAGCTCCCAGGAGACACCTTCCCAAAGCAGAGGGAAGAAAGGGATGTAAGGCTGATAACAGCCTGGAAGAGAAAGCTTCTTCTCTGGGAAAAAACAGGCGCTGGTGTTTGTTGGGTTGGAGTAGGCAGAGTGAGCACACAGTGGGGTGGCAGAATGGAGCTACTCTCCTCTCACTGGGCTGCTTGAAAGAAGGGCTGGTTGTTACCATAATCTACCTTTTTTTTAAATTAAAAAAAAAAAATTAAATCAGGATTTTTCTGTAGCAATGTCCTTCTCTTCTTCCCCACCAGTGACACTACTGCTGCAAGAAGAGGTGGCCCAGCAGCTGTCCTTCCCTGGAGAGCACTGGGTACTCTTTGTAGAAGGGTCTGCTCAGGGGGCACTTTGTCCCCACTCTGCCTTGCACCAGCCCTGCTTCACCTCAAGACACCTCTCTGCTTATGGGTGTTTCTGCCACATTTCCAAACACTCCAGGCCAAGCAACGGTCTGGGGGCTCTTTTGAAAGAGCCGGTTCCCCTGCACTGTCTGGCAGGGGTGGAAGCTCTCCCCTGCTCTCCATGCAAATGTTCCCAGGAGGAGGAGGCTGAGACCCAGCCATGCCTGGGAACCTCACGCCAGCGTCTGCCCAGGGGCAGGGAATCCAGACTGCGAGGAGGGTGTCCGTCATGTGCCTCGGCTGACTTCTGGCTCATGGGTTGACTGCAAACAAGGCAGTGAGCACAACACGCAGCACTGAGGCTGTGAGCAGAGCCAGCACCCAGCCCTGCCCTGGACCCCAGTCCTGCTGCAATCCAGAGCAGAATCCTGCTGCCACTGCGGGATCCATCCTCAGACTCCCCCTCCAGTGCCCGGTGACCTTTGCTGGAGGGGAGGATGCTCTGTCCTCCAGCAAGCACTTCCCATCCTTTTCCCTACAACATTAAAAGCGCCACTGACGTGGCGGCCTGCTGATTGTGCATTAAATATTCACCTACATGATACTTCCTTTGAAGAATTCTCCTTTTAACTGTTCTATTTTCATCGCTGTCCTCATCTCTCCGTAACGCTCCATCTTCTGCTTAAGTGTCATCTTCAGATTTTGTTCCCAATTAATATTTCTATGGCAACTGCATTTAATTTTGAAGTGGTAGCACTCGCTCTGCATAGGGACCAGAGCCTCCTCCTCGCCTCACAGCTCTGTGCCCATGGTGGACATTTACGCTGTTGTGTTTGGTTTCAAAAGCCATGGTTTCTGGAGCATCTACACCCAGCCTCAGTGCCCTGCCTTGCCCTCTGAATGCTAGTCTGGGCACAGCCAGCAGGTTGTTCCAGGCAAGACTGAGCTCAAGTTCATCCATCACCTTGTGATCCCTGATCACCAAGGGCCTATATTTGCTGCGGTACAGGGTAAAGCACAGATATTTGGGGAACACACTCAGTAGGATCAGGACACACATGGCGCACCCAGGAGAGCAGCCGGGTCCTCAGGCAGAACAGGAACACACTGAAACAAGAAGTGGTTGGGAATGCAGGAGGTGGCAGAAGGGATTGCTGTGTTTGCAAACTCAGCCTTCACCCCATGTCCAGCTCCAGACGATGACCAGTGCTGGGTGGAGACTTTTGCCCCAACACCCTGAGCTGTGAACCCAGGGATGGGATGCAGACACGTCCCTGGTTCCTGCGGCCACCAGGCACTCCCGAAGTGATGGGGAAGGCACCCACTCGTGTCCCCATGTAGGTTTCCTCCTCATTCAAAAGGTAGAACCAATCCTTGAAGGTGGAAACAATCCATGAAGATGACCAGTAGCAGCAGGATGGGGACATCCCTCCAGCTCAGTGCAACTGAGTGCACCACAGGACCCTCCCGTGGGCTGTGCACTGGTGAGAAAATAAAAATGGGCACAAAGTGGTTAAAATAAGCCTGGGTTATGGCTTGGAATGAGAAGTATTTGTGTGCTGCTTTCCCTGACATGGCTGCCTTTGGTCTGGCTGAAACCTTGCAGGCATCTCTGGAATGACAGAAATGCTGAACGTCCTGTTAACGGGGTTCTGCCTCTGTCAGCACAGCCCGGCTGGTTTGTGCAGAGGAACCCGTCCCGGATCGCCCCGGAGGGGCTGGCAGCCTGACAGATGTAAAGCTGGGCTACTGCATGTACAACACAGGAGTTTGGGGATTAAGCTGCCTAAATCCACCTTCAAAATAATTTTGTTCTGAGCCAACATCCCTGCTGCTGCTGCTGGCCTCCCGGGCACTGCAAAAGCATCTCCTCTTCATGCATGGTGACAATGTGTGCACAGAGGTTCCTCTGTCACATCATGGCTTGCTTCCCCTTGCTGTGTGAAGGCTGTTTTCCACAGCAGCTTGGGGCACCTCTGCAGTTGCACTATCCCTGGCATTCCATGTTTCCCTACTTCTTTTCTCCTCAGAACATCTCAGACACCCCCAGGGGAGATTCTGGGGGTTTGGTCTGGTTTTGGCCCTGTGTTTAAAGTTGGCATCCAGCTTTCTAGTCCCAGACTCCATTCCCTGCAAAGTGCCCAGCTGAATTCCTGCCTCCACCTAGAGCCTGGCATGCAGCTGGGATGCCCTGCCGGCTGCTGTCCCCACCATGCCACTGCCACCCAACAAAGTGCCACCAGCAGAACAAGTGCACCCGCCATAGGTTTGGTTTTCCAAGAGCTCCCAGACAAGCTCTGCTCACAATATCTACATTATTACTCATTCAAAAGAGGGAACCACAGAAAAATGTAATTTTGGAAGCTGAGTAACTTAACTCCCCACAGCTGTGTCTTGGGCTGGGCTCCAGCTGCCTGGCTGCCCACAGGGCTCCTCCACGCTCACACAAGCACCAGATTCCTCCTGAAACTCACTTCCCAGGATGGGCAGTTACCGTGAAAGAAATCTGGAACTTGGATTTCTTTCCTCAGCCCGTTGGGCCACTCCGCGGTCGGGGCACGAACACATTTTTAGGAAGCTCACCAGTGGAAGGGAACGTTCCTGACCACTGCCCTTCCCCAAAGATGCTGTTACCCTGCAGAGCTGAGGGAGGGACACATTCCCCACTCCATGCTGGTTAAGCTGGGTGTTTTTCCCCACCCAACCCTGCACCACGAGGCAGAGAGACATCTTTCAAAGCCAGTGCCAAGATGTTGCCTATGGATCTGACATCACCTATGCTGTGAAATAATTCCTACTGCAATGACACACTGACATCCCACCCCAAACCAACCCATCATTGCAAGGCTCTATGTGCCCTGGAGACAAGCAGGAGCTATGCTGACACAGCCCGGGGCAAAGCGACAGGCCAGGGACAGCAGTTAGGGAGGGCAGGGCAGGGTCACCCTCCCACACGAGTCCCCGTCTCCTCCCTCTCAAGCCGCAGTGAAACTGGGAGCTCTGAGGTGCAATTGCCACTGTCCCTGCAACACTAAGTGCCCTTCTCTTCGCATTACTCGGATCAGCAGTGAAGGGCTGCTGCCCTGCACAGCCTCCCGGAGCGACGTGCACTCGCCAGCTCCCAGCCTGGGGAAGGTTGTTGATGCCTTTCTGCTGCTGCCGGGCAGGCTGGTGGCAGCACACGCACGTCCCCAGACATGGTCCCACGGCGGAGCACGGCCTGTGTCAGGAGCTGCCACACGGCTGGCGCGTGGCAGGGAATGTGCCACAGTGCCCTTTCCCCGTCGCCTCGCATTAACTGGAAGCGACTGCTCCTACAACGTGCTCAGCCGACAGTTCACCGGGTCCCTACACCCAATGTCACCCTCAAACGCCCAATGTCACCCTTAAACACAGGCACCATCCTACCCCAGGGCTCTGCATCAGGACATCTCTGGATGTACCGGGAAGGCAAGTGCAAACAGAGGGAGCTCACTGCTGCCGAGAAGTGTTTGTGCCTGGTCTGTTTTTAAGGGTGATCATCCCTTCTGAGCTTCTCCATGCCTGCATGCCCTGATAACCCAGCTCCAGCCCATGTGTGGATCGTCACAGCTTCCCCATCCAGCCCGATGCCCCAGGGCTGGGTTTCCACCTCCCTGCCAGCTGCTCCCACAGGTTTCTCCAGGCTGTGATGCCCGGCTCTGTGCTGAAGGCTGATGGAGGCAGCGCCACAGGAAACCCACTTAACAACCAAGGCACCTCCACAAATCTGTCTGACCCGGTATGTTTGTCTCGCCAGCTGAAGGACTCTGTACTGTTCTGGTGAGCATCCGGGGACAGTAAATCACAAGTGAGCTCAGAAAATTCAGCTCATGCACCGAAACCTTCCTCCCCGCCTGCCCCGGCCACGGAACACAACACCAATAATAACAGGCACCGGCGTTCTCTTGAACCTGAGATCTTTACGAGTGATCAGCAAATTCGAGAGGCCAATTAAGGAAAATCAGCACTTCATTAGCTTCCTGAAATGCAGCCACCGCCAGAACGAGAGACAGCAGAGCTCAGCACAGTGCTAACCCTCAGTGAAATGCAGAGGAGAAAAACACTCCAGTCACTGTGGGCTACAGAGGGAGAACTCGTGGTGCCTTTGGGAGTCACCGTGCATGGGGCTGCGAGGGTCTGCAGTTGGGAGTCTCTCCCTTGCCAGCACCCTGCCAGCTCCCAGGCTGCAGACCAGCTGGGAGGAAAAAAAAATAAATTAAAGGCATGGCTTGTTTGATGGTGTAAAATACTTCCCCACCACTTGTGAAGGCTGGCTGCATACCATGGGTGAGCTCATTCTCCATCCCACTTCCAAACCACTGTGCTGGTGCCCCAGTGCTGTGACCTGGCAGAGCTGTGATGGCACCAGCACAAGTAAGCCCCAGCCCAGATCCAGGCATTGGGAAGTCCATCTTCCCTGGCAGATGAAAGGGAAAACCCTGAGGTTAAGACTTGGCAGTGAAGTGAGACACCTCTCCCCTCCCTGGGTTATGGAATGCTTTGTTTTTTAAGACAGCCTTGCGAAAACGGCATGAAAATTTAATCACCCCGGCGCAAAATCCAATAGCTGCTCTTCACACGCACTTCACTGCGATTTATTCTCCTGCTAAAGCCTTAACACTCACCATCCACTCACAGCAGCTCATTTGTCCCAGGGAAAATCAGTGCCCCCACCACCCTGGCCATTCCCACAGCCATCCCAGAGGCTGCGGCACTGGCTCCTCTGGGATGCACTGCTCCTCCACAGCAGCTGCAGTGCCACACGGGGTGGAGGAGCTTCAGGTGCAAAGAGCTTTTTACACCTCTGTGAATACTGCTGTGAGCACAGTGCGGGTCCAGGGGCATCTTCCCTGGCCTAGACTGCCCCAGGGCAGTGATATTTCCTAGGCAGGAGTCCCTGCAGGGCCCCGTGCATTGCTCCCAGCCTGCCTTGGGCTCCAAAGAAAAATTTCTCTGTGGAAACTGAACAAGAATGATGAGACACCCAGTGCTGCAAGCGATGGGCTTTGGCTTTTTACCCTTTCCCTGGACTTGTGCTCAAGGAAAGCCATGACATTTATCAGGAGAATGTCCTCCAGTTAAAACCGGAGACCCTGATTCTGTTAACAATTTGGCAATGAATTAATGACATTTTCCAGTGGAAAAGAAATTGCAAAAGTCTCCTGGGAGCCTCTGATTCGACCCAAACAATCTGTCAAGTCAAGCTGACTGGAGCCTGCCCACTCAGCAGCTCGTGTGGCTCTGAGCTCATCCCCAGCCCAAGGGGCAATAAATAAAAAGCCAGAAGGATGACAGCAGATGCCAGGGATGAGTTGGGGTCTCTGATCCCAACAATAGCCCTCAATAAGAAGACCTGAGGAGGTGGAGATGCAGGTTTTCAGGAGCTGAGTGCCTTGGATGACGAGTTTATTTGAAACATCAAAAATATCAATATTCTTTAAAATATCTATGAAACCCGTGGCAAGGGTGGAGGTGCCAAAGTCCTTCCAGACCTGGACTCCATCACCTCCAATTCCAGCCCCACATGCCAAATCACTCTGCTTCAGCATGGACATCCCTGGCCACTGTGTATCAAGAAAGAAAAGATGCTTAAGGCAACAAATAGCTGGAGCTAAAGGAGAGATTATTATTATCCAAATTGTCTGCTCTGCAGAGAGAGCTGGGCAAACTTCCAGGGATGAACAGAACCCATTTCCCTGGGCAGCTGGAGGATGCTCTGTGCCCCCCTAAGCAGGACAGCTGTGCAGCAGTATCAAGGTGAAGGGCTGAGGACCCCCCATAGTGAACCACCCCATGGGATCCCCGCAAAGCAGGAGACACCCTGGGAGAGGCTCAGAACAGGGCTGGGGCTCATTGTAATTCCTCAGCAGCATTTGGTTGCGTTAGGATGGAGTGTGAGCTCACGGGTGCTGAGCAGCCGAATGCTCAGCTTATAAACAGCGAGATAAATGCTCATTTCTTGGGAAGATCCGCTGCCGTGTCAGTTCCCACAGCCCGAGTCCCCTGATTTACAGTTAGAAAGTTTGCCTTGACTGCGCTCAGAATCATTAAGCTACAAACCATACACTAATTACGAGGCCCTGGGCAAAAACGTTAATCCAAAGAGCATAAAATTATAATGACTTTCTTGGCATAATTGGCCCAAACAAGATAAACAGTCCAAATAGCAACCGCAGCTTCGGCACATTCACAGTCCCAGCTCAACCCACTGCGGGGTGGTGGTGAGGGGCCGTGGGAGAAGGGATGTCCTGAGGACAGGGAGGCTGGGGAGCTGTGACCTGCCCCATTTGAGCTCACGATGAGCAGTGGGGATGTTCCCATCTCTCCCATCAAGCAGAGCTGCCCCATGTTCTGTAATTCCCCCAGCCTCTGTGGGATCAAACTCAATCCACCATCAGGGATGCAGGAAGGATGCAGCCACTGCCACCACCACGCTGTGCATCCCTCCTGCCAAACCACTGCATGCCCACAGGGAGAGCACCCCCAGCAGCATCTGAACCGAAACTTCGTCACATCAAGGCAGGCAGGGCTCTCTTAGGACTCCCAAATCCGGAAGGAGTCACTTAGATCCCTGCGGCTCTTACCGGTGCCGTGCCAAGGGGCCAGCGGCTGAGCCCAGGGGCCCAGGGAAGTGGCCTCAGGCAGGGTCAGAGGAGCTGTTTCCAAACGCACAGCTGAAGTGTAATGCTCACTTTATCTGCATCTTTATTTATTTATTGCTGCCTGGGAAGTGCAACACAAAAGCTAATTATTTGATAAAAGCTTTGGGCAGGGTATTAATGAGCCAGACTTCTAAGCAGATTTCTAAACCTCTTTTCTGTCTCCGCCTGCAGATCAGAGCTGGCTGTGTCAGAGTGGGCTGGGAAACACAGGGCCCCTTTCACATGTGCCTGTGCCTCACCCTGCATGGGGACAAGCACACCGAGCCTCCACTGTAGCACCAAAGGGCTCTTATCCCTTTTTTCTCCCTCCTGGAGGAACGCTGGCTGTTCCTAGTCCCAGGGACAGAAGGAAGAGAGTTGGAAGATGATGGGCAGCAGTTCAGAAACTGAGCATCAATCAGCATCTCCTTCCCAGACCCTGTTAGGAGGTTTAAAGCTGTTCACACCCTCCCACCAAGACAAGCCTTTGGACTCATTATGTCCCTATTTCCTATTTTACCACGCTACTCCAAAAGCAAAAAGAGCCATCTCGGTGCTGGCAGCCCCTCTGCTGTGCCCAAACTGCCACTACAAACAGAAGTGCCCCTGCAGCTCAGAGCCTGCCGTGAGGGCAGGAACACATGGAGTTCTGGGGACACTTTCCAGTCCAGAAAAACCCACCTGGCAGACCTGGCAGACCTGCCCCATGGCTGGGTCAGTGCAGCATTCCTCTCCGTGCCTCCCCTCTGCCCCCAGCAACAACTGGCTTTACAGGCACCCATTGGAGCCATTCCCCAAAAACCTGCTGTTAAATCCAGCTGTAAATCCCAGCTTCCAGCTCATTTTTGCCATTCCAGGCGACACCCTCAAGATGAAATATTGCTCATATTTGTGGCCACACTCAAAAAAAAGGTCAGACCAAAAGCACATGGCTGGAAGCTCCATGGAGGGGATCCCACTCCTCCTCCCCAGACTCTGTGGGTGCTCCTCAGCCCATAGCTGGTGTCAAAGCCCACCAGCAAGCCTCAGGTCGGCCTTTTGATGGGAAAATTAAATAAATCCATCTCTTTTTTCCCTGTCAGTTCGTCTCTGTGTGGGGCTGCCCTTATGGCAAACGCACCTCCCACCCACTCAAGGCAATGAAACCACTCAAACGTTTTGAAAACAGCATGTTAGCTGGAAAATTTTGCAACCACAGGATAATGGAGACTATCTCCGGGCAAGCAAGAGATTAGGAAGATAAATGACATCGATAAAGGGCATTTTAGCCCAAAGCGATTTTAAATCAATGCAAATGGGAGAGTTTTTGCAGGCAGATGTGCAGGTGGCTGGGGCTGCCCACAGGCAGGGCTTGGCCATCAGCTTCAGGGGGAGCGTTGGCCATTGCTCCTGGGCTGCTGGAGGGGTTGGAATGGTTCCCTCCTGGAAGCACAACCAGTGAGCCAAAAATTACTCTTACACTGGAATATTTATTGGCTGAATAATTTTAATTTCCAGTTAATTGGGAAAATTCTGTTGAAATTTAATGTTTCTTAAACCAGCGACAATTTCAAATATGGGAGGACAACTGCACCTACACCGAACCAAGGCACTGCTCGTGAGCAAAGTGCATCTTCGAGGTGTGGAAATGCTTATTTATCCCAGCAATGAAACCACCATCAACACAAAAATCAATGTGTGTGCACATGCTCTCATTCCCATCTGTGCTTATAAAGCTCCCCACGGGGACACCCACCCAACAGCTTCCCTACACCACCACTCCTCTTTTTCCAGTCAAACTTCAGGGTTTTTTTAGGACGTGACACATGAAAGAGTAGTGCCAATGAAGGGGGTTAGCAACATGAAAAGCCAATTCCAGATCCTGTGAGAACAATGAATTGCTCTTTAAAGAAAAAAAAAAAAATCTAATCAAGAACTTTTCCTTTCTTCCCTTTTTTCATTTTTTTTTTTAAACCAAGGACGGTATGTGATGTGTATAGTCTCAAAAGGAGATTTACTAGACACCGCTGTGACTAAGGCAAGATGTAATTAGAAGAGGGGAGGAACATTTATCATTTGCCAGAGTGAATTAGGTATTTTGACTTCTCAAAAGAATTGAACACAGAGGGTGAATTTTTTTCCAATTTCTCTCACATCTCCAATATTATTAAGTTCAGCTAGAAAACACTTGAGACAAATTGACTCATCTGAGCCCATCTCTTCATAATTGCTACACATTTTAAATTGGCTTAGTTAAATGAACACTTCACATGGTGGTTGACAGGCTCCGTTGTCTGGATGCAATATTAAAAATATCAAAATCAACACGAGAGCTAGAGCAGAGCTTGGGGATATTGCTTTTTTGAACGCTGGATATTGCTTTAGCTGGACTGTAGCAAACAGTTACAACTTTAAGGTGTTTTTAGACATAGATTAAGAGATACTACTCCTTTCCCATTAATAGTGAAGCGTTTTTTTCCCTTTTCTATCTACTTAGTAAGAAATTTATAAGCTCATGCTCTAAACTGGGCCATCAGCCACGGGTTGTGTACAGAAACCACCCCTATAATGGTTGTTCACTTTGCAAGCCTCCACAGAGTGCAGTGCCCTAACATATAATGCATTTCCAGTTGCTTGTATGGAATATACTCCACTCCCAGCAGTCACGAATCTCAAGGTAGCTAATCCTACCCAGCTTTTTACGGCTCCAGACAGCGTTAGGAGCTCTGGGGCAGAGCTGGAGATGCTCAGCATCTCCCCAGATCCCAGAAAATTTTCTCTCCCAGCTCATTTCCTCTGTGTTGCTGTGCACGTGAGATGTTTCACGAGTCTCATGTAAAGGCTACCGAGAGAGTCAGACAGAAGGGAAGAATTTGGGTCTGTGCTTTGCCAACGTGATCTCAGACCGCATTTGCAAGACTCAAGAGCTTTGTGAAAACCCAAAGCCAGGCAAAATAATTGCTGATACAGAAACATTTGAGCAGCTCAGGCATGCATTAGATAAGGGATCTTGTTTCTGCTCCCCCTCCCCTTGGCCTGCGTGCTTCCTTTCCACATTGTTTTATCATGAACAGAAAATAACAGCAGAGACAGAAAGGCAGAGCCTGCCAACAGTGTGATTTATGTTGGCTTTGGAGCTGAAACACTTGATAAAGCATCCAAAGCCTTGGATGACTGAACAGGGGCTGCAGCAGAGCTGGGTACCAGCCTGGCCTCTTGCTGCCCAGGGAGCTGGCAGGGGAGGAAGGATTGAGGGCAGAAACCCCAGGGATGAGCAGAAATGCAGCAACAGTGACATTGGGCTGGGGTTTCCCAACCTCCAGCCCCTTCCTGCACCCACATCCACCTCAGCTGATCTCCCGAGCCAATACAGCTCTCCCTGCCCTTGGGAACGACATGGGGAAATACTTGCTCCAAAAAAAGAAGAGCAGGTGAAGCACCACCCACACAGGTCATGAGGCTGCAGCCTGATGTTGATAATAAATATCACTCAGTGTCTTGCTATAAAAAGCCTCAAAGATGGAGACCACGTGTCTGTGGAGGGCTGTGTCCCTGCAGGGATGTGTCCACAGTGGGATGGAGGCTTTGCAGTTTCCCAGCACAGTTTTCTGCAGAGATACACAAATAACCATGTTGGCAAAATTTTTCACATGACTGGGATGGAAAAAAAGGGGTTACCAGAGCCCAGTGTGTATTTGTTCATTCCTATCCCGGCAGTGAGATTTCTCCCTTATTTAAATAGCGTCTCCAAGGCTTTACCCTTACTCATCTAATAAAGCAGCGTGTCAACACCAGTTCTGCATCACAAAATGAAGGGCACTCAGCGATTCCCCCACGGGACAATTAAATAAAGAAAGAAGAAAACAAAGGATCATCTCTGCCTGAGCAAAGACCTCTCATCCACACAGCACCATGGGGCTGGGGGAAGAGCGACTCGCCCGCCTGATGGGCACATGAGAGTGCTGCCCTGCCCAGCTGCAGGAGAGCAGGGCTGGACAGAGGAATTACAGGCTCTAAATTCACCAAATAAGAGCTCAGAGTTAATCCTCCAGGTGGGATGGACAGGCGGCTCTGGCAGCAGCTCTGGGCTGCCCAGTACTGCTGCACTCACAGGGATGTGAATCAGCAGCACTTTGAGGCTGAAATGGGAATTTGCTGATTTGAAGCAAAAAGGCCAAGCCAAACACCTCAATTTAGTGTTGGGCTTAGCAACCCTCATCCTCACACAGCCTGCCCACAGCCCCACCACCTACCCCTTTCCCTTTCCCTCCTGCAGACAGAGCAGTGATGGCATCCCTGGGTTTAACATCAAACTTTAATTCTGGGTTTTTTTTAAGAAAAGACCTGAGTGGTCTTTTAGCACATCCCCATTGAGTTGCTTGCCCAAATAAAAGGACATTTGGAGTAAAGAGCTGTCCTGAAACATCGTTGCTGTCAGGAAATACGGTGCTCATATCCCCCTTGGTAGAAGGGAAGGAGGGAATGTCTCCTTTAAAGAGCCTCAAAATTAATTTAATTTAGAATGGATTTCACATTCGCATTTGATGAATTAAAACCAGTGTGGTTTAACAACTATGTAATGGGGTATATATATGATCTGTTAAACAGGTGTTTGAGGTTTAGCAATTATCTAATAAGAGACTTATACATATTACAGTAGATAAACTTCAATAAATATGTTCTTAATCAACCAGAGAGCACTCAACATACAATTACCGTCCCTGCCACATCTTGTTGAAACGAGCAGCTGATTCAGTGCACGGCAGGATTTTATGTGCTGCTTAAAAATCCCTCCCGTGTCTTGTGTTTGTGCTGCCGGGGTGAGGGTGCTGATGGAGAGGGGTCTCTATGCTTTCCACCTGGGAGCTGGGGCAGCTCCAAATCGCAGCAGTTGATTTTTCCCATGGAATATCCGTGATGGGGATCCCTGCGACAAGCACTAGCTCCTGCCCTCCTCTCCCCATCCCTCTCCCCACACGTGTTCATTCCCCAGGAGAAATGGAAAGGGATTCAGGATGGAGAGTTTCATCCTGATGGAGGGATTTGAATTAGGAGGTGTCAGAAGTGGAGCACAATAGGCTTAATGTGCACCACAACACCCTGAGATTTTCCCGGTGGCAAGCTGTGCCAGCGATCCATGCCGTGTTCCTGCCTCGTGGGTCACTCCAGGGAAGGATGCAGAAATCCCATCTCATTGTGGGGTTAACACTGTGATGTTTTGGCTAATTTGCCACGTTTCTAGTTCGGGTGTTAAATCTAATTAGCACATTACTGCTGGCTTTCCCAGCTGTAAACAGCAGGGAAATCCCTACTAACACCAGAGGCAAATGCATAAGTTGCCTCAGCAGCTTCCCCCATCCCTGTTCCCCGGAAAGCCGAGTTTCACCCCACACCAGAGCACAATGATGATGCACAGTCCCTCCCACTGCTGAGAAAATAAACACAGGGTGTTGTGGTGGACAGGAAAGTACCCAGAAAGTACCACTGGGTTCACAGAGTTTGATTCACTTCATGCACAGCGTTCAAAGAGAAGTTCACAGTGGGTTTGAATCAGTGCTGGGACAGAGCAAAATTCGACCCACAGCAACATTGTGCTACATCTGAAATCTCATCCACCCCTCCATGTTCCCCCGGGACCTCCACCAGCCTCTCCTCATCCCACATTATAACTGGGGAAGCATCCCCCCTGCTGATTAACCCCCTCCCCACCGCAGACACGGGGGGTTCACTGTCTGCGGCCCTTGCTGCTGGAATGGGGGAGGTTTGGGCTCTGCACAGCCTGCGGGACCCCCTCTCCCTCCCCATCTGAGGAGCAGGACCCCAGGGACGTGAGGCTGCCAGCAACAGGCACAGCAAGGCGGGGGGGACAGCAATCCCCCTTCCCAGGGAATTTTCCTCTCTTTCCCCTTGACTGCACAAGATGAGCACATTTTTAAATACAGCATTAGTGCTGTCTAATAGTCAGCTTGCTCCGGCTGGGAAATGTGAGTCGCTCTCATTGATTTCACAGCAGCCAAATGCACGGACACCAGGCGAGCCCGGGGGACACGCAGCTCCTCGGCCACAGCCTGCCCCAGCTTAATGATTCCTGCCAACACACAGCGGCCATGGAGCCCTCCATCGCCGTGCACAACCCAGCACAGCTTTGTTTGCTCCTGCTGGTACTTTTTTCCATCATTACCAGTGCAATTTTATCGATGGCTGTATTGCTGGCTATTTAATTATTCCCTTTTAATCCCTTCAAGCAGATGAGACATAAAAGCAAAGGCCATTAGTGACTCTGGAGCAATGTGCAGGGGCATTAGCCTGGCGGGCAGAGCAAAGCCCAGCCTGGATTGTGCCGCCCACCTACCATCTCAGTGCTGGACAGCCATGTGGGAAGAGGCATGCCGGAGGGAACAGTGCTTTAAATAGAGACAACAAAGTGGGAAAAACAAGGAGGAAGGTGCCAAGGATGCCCCAAGGCCTGTTTCCACCCTCCCCAGAGCACCCCAGCCTGCACTCACAGGCACCCGTTGCAAAAAGCAGCCGACGGCTGAGCATCCTCAGTGGGTTTATCTGCTCAGCCCATATTCACAGCACCCAAACCCTGCTGTCATGAGGCTGTCATTCCCAGCACCCCTCAGGGGTGCCTGCCGTCTTCCTGCTGAGTTTCAGCTGACAAGCTCAGGTGGAGGGAAAGCAGAAGATATTTGCTTCTTTTTTTAGACCTGAACGGAGAAGTTGTACAATTTCAGCGTATAAATAATTGAAGGGCTAATATGATCTCAAACTGAGCACTTATTAAATGGAAACGTCCCTGTTGACAGATGAATTCCTGTAAATTTTCTTTGGTTGAGCTCAAATGCCCATTTTATGCTTCGAAGCAGATGAGGTCACCCTGGCTGGACAGCACACGCTGTGCCTGGCAGGGACCTGGGCCTTTGGAAAGGAAAAAAGGATAATAACAATAATAGCTGTAATAAAGAACTGAGATTTTAAAGGCTACAGGATGGCGCATACAGCTCAATGCACGCATTTGCTCTCCCTCTTCTCCAAAAACCCAAAGAACATTCCCTGGGATGTACCCAGGCAGTTGGAGATGTCCCTGGTCAAGGCCCCGTGCATCACCCCAGGGACCACGGTCCCAGCAGTGTGGGAGGGATGGAGGGGAAGGTCAGGACCCCTCCCAGCTGGGCAGCACAGAGCTGCCCCCAGCGTGCCATCGCCTCCCCCCACACTGCCGCTGTGTTTATGTTCTGCCTTCCTTCAATTATAATTAATAGCAGCTCATTATCAGGAGGGGACCGTTTATAAGATTCAATTAGAAGCCATTTATTTTAATGCTTTTGAACACAAAATGAGTTTGATCTCAGGAAACATTTCATTAGCATAATCTTCCCATAACAAGATCATCTCCTGAGCTTGACATATTTACACGCCGGCACCAGGCAGAGGAACCGTGTCCGAGCGGCCGCGACCCTTGGATGCTGACACTGGAAGCGGTGAATTGGCACTCTGCACTCTGCAGCATCTCCCAGGGTTCAGGGAATGGCATCCTCAGGGAAGGGCTCAGCAGTTTTATGGGAATTCAGCTCTCCCCCGGCACCTGCTCGCCATCACCAGCACCAAACACGTGGTTCTCAGAACCGGCACCAGTGTGGTCAGATGTGCCAGAGCCACAAAGCCAGCTCTGAGCCACTAACAACCCTTTGCCCTTGACCAAGCACAGGCCAGGGGCTGATGGCAATGTTCCTGCTGACCCCTCCAGCTGGAACCCCGCCTGCTCCAGCAAACAGCTCTCAGCAAAGCTGTGCCATGGCACAGAGAGGGAATGAGATCATTTTATTTGACTGTTCAGCTTAGGAAATTTAGTCATGAAGCAGGAATGAAAACTTGTGTCTACTCCAAGTCAAAATGCTCAATACAGCATGGCCATTTTTTCCCCCGGGGATAATCATCTCTGATTTGTTGCCCATATGGAAGATGTATTGGTTTTCCATACACCGGATGAGTTATACATTTCATAAGCTAAGCTGTCCATATATTCAAAGTAATATGATATCATTCACTTACACTTAAGCTGCATAGTGTACCACCATGTATTTTTGGTATAAAACTATGCCATGAACATATTTTTAAATGCCTGGTCTTTATCAGAGCCCTGTCTGGAGCTATTGCCTTCAAGAGAACGATGCTCAAGGTGTTCTGCTACATCAGCTGCAAAACAGACAGATAAAACACCCTGACCCTGCCTCAGGCACTGAGCCCCAGCAGTGCCTGTCCCTGGAGGGGTCAGTTTGGTTTCAGGGCACATGGATATGGGGCTGCAGAGTGCAGAAAAGCTGTGCCTTGTCTGTTGGATGGAGAGGAGCCCCCTTAGGCCAGGATCCCCCTGATCCCTCTTCCAGGCTGGTCTCAGACACCCTTCCCCAGGCCTGGTGCTACCTCCCTATTTTGGAAAAAAAGAGGCAAACTGAACTATCCTATCAAGAATATAATTATTACTAGAGCACTGGCACTGGAGACGAGGCATAGGCAGTGCCCACACTGCTGGCCCCTCTGCTGCCCAGCTTGGGCACTGGGCACAAACCCAAACAACTCCCTTCCCAGGATCATGTTTTAAAGCTGCCTAAAACACCGGGAAATAAATTCTCCCCCAAAGAAATCTCTGGTGTCGCAGCTCCAGATTATCTGCTAGTGCAGGAGGCAGTGCTCAAATATTTTAAATGTATGGGCCATACGTTCTGGGAAATATAACATACACAGCGAAAAAAAACATTGCCTCCCATATGGGCTTGGAGAAGCTGCGGATTACAGTGTGCGGAGCCAGATGGCTGGTAACTCAATGCAGCTGAACAGGAATCTCTGGGCCAAATTCATCCCCACAACCACCCCGAGCCCAAAAGGCTTACGACATCGCTCAGCTCCTTGCGTTCGACTCCTGCAAGGTGGGAATTATCTGCCCATGGAAGTCAGTTTGTGACAGATAGCCAGAATCCAGGATCTGCTGTTCCTCCCACTCTGGTACAGGCCTGTTCCCCTTCCCAGAGGTGCCAGAGCCCCCCTGGTTCTCCACTCCTGGGCTGGGGCAGTTTGGGGGAATTAGACAAGAGGTTCAGAAGCACCTTATTGCACTAAAGCATTTCATATGCACTCTACAGGCTCTCCCTTATTGGGGTGTTGGGTGCCCATGATTTAGGGCTGACCATGTCATGTCATGTCACCACCTCCTTGGTTCTGTGCCTCTGGACACCCCCACCTGCACTGTGCCGCTTTTCCCTGATGTTTTGGTCAGGATAAATGAACAGAAAAATCTATTTTTGTGCTTAATTTGCTGCAGAGCTCAGGCAGTGAACAATCCACAAGCAGCCCCTTGAAAACCCTTGTCAACACCCACACCAGAGCCACACAGCACCTGCCTGCTGGTGGCACAGGGCTGTGGCAGGACCTGGGCATGTCCAGGTCACCAAAATTGCTCCCTGAAAGTCCCAGCTGTGCCCAAACCCTGGAGGGGCAAAGGGGTTCCTGCAGCCATGGGAGCAACAGGCACCTCACAGTGACAGCACCCACGGTGGAATTAAGCAGCCGATGGCACGTAGGGATGGAAACCCAAGATTTTTCCTAAAAGGTGATTAAAACACTCCTTGATACGGCACAAGATGTGTTTCCAGCTGTTACACTGTTGAGTAACTGGCTCAGGAAGGAGCAAATCTGGAGCTCTCCAGCTCCCTGGGGATGCCAAGGCTGCTGGGACAAGCCAAGCTCCCTCAAGCTTCACGTCACGGGTTTTTCCCTGGGAAGCCAGAGCGCCCGGCGTGCCGCATCCTGCCTCGCGGTTTGCCGTGACTCAGCCGCAGCCTCCCCACGGAGGCGCCAATCCTGCTGCTCTCCCTCTGCGCTCCCCGTGTTGCTGTCCTTATGAATCACTGGTCTGCAATAGGGACACCAGATGCGCTCAAAGATGAGTCATTGAAAGGAGGTGAAAGGAAAACCAGCCCTGCCACATATTGAAACTCCCTGTAACAATAAAGGGACTATGTACATAAATCACTTTATTTTGACTACAGCGATAATGCTTTGTTGAGAACACATCAACTTACAAAAAACTGCCAGGCCAGAACACTTCTAGGGATGGGGCGGCCACGGCTTCTCTGGGAAGCTTGTTCCTTCATTAATGCCTTTGCCATAATGGAGTTGAATTTAAACACAGCTCAGGGGTGGAACAGCTCCCTTAATGCAGCATTGGGGTGCCCAGGTCCCATCCCTGAGGTGCACAGGAGCCCAGGTGCTGCTGCAGAACCAAGTCCCTGGGCTTGGGGACACCTACCAAAGCTGAAAGACAAACAGCCCATCAGCCATGCCAGGAGCTGCTGCTCCAGCCACGCCTGCCCACCGAAGGGAAGGCAGGAGCTGTGAGCACGGAATTAAAGTCAATTTACTTCGTGACACAGATTTAGATTATTGCCTGGGCATGGTGTGATTAGAAGGGCTCAATGTCACCCCCGAGGAGGGGCAGAGGGGGGGAAAGGGAGATACTGCAAAAGAGTCTGGCCATGCATTTAAAGGAGCAAAAGCACAGCTTCTCTCATTGGCCCAGCTCCATGATGGGCCCAAAGGATTTTATGGGATTTTTTTGAGTCTCATGAAGATCTGCACCCTGGAACACCCCTGCCGTCCTGGAGAAGGGGAGAAGGATGAGCCCCTTGGTGCCCTGTGCCCTGCTCAGAGCTGTGCCAGCACAGGGCCCTGAGGATCCCAGGTGCCAAAGGGAGCCCTGGCCATACCAGCCAGCAGTGTGATCCTGCCAGCTCATTCCAAATTGTTCACATTCCTGCCCTAATCCCCAGGCTGACCACGCTGCTCCTCTCAGCATCTCCCAGGAACTGGGGGTTGTTCCTTGCCTGCCCTCCCCAGACCTGCTCAAGGAGCTTTTGCAGCAGGCACAGGGAAAGCAGAGGATGGCACAGGGATGGATTAGGAGCTCCAAAATGATGTGGACAAACACATCTGTGCTAAAAGGTAATATCCTCCTCTCCAGCTAAAAACACCACTAAATGGGAGCAATCTGCCCAAACAGGACCCTACAGCTGAGCAGATGCGTGGGGCACAGCTGTTTGCACCCTCAGCAAGGCAGTAAATACCAAAGCACAGCCCTGCAGCCCTTGCCTGCCTCCTGCAAGGAAAGTGCCAGGAGTAGAGCCATTGCCAGCCAGCAGGATGCCAGGATTTGTGCGTACCAAGTCTCCTACATGGGTAAGACAGAAAGGAAGATGATTTTGAGCAGCAGAGAGAGGTACAGAGAGCTCTGAAATCCCTCTGGCTTCCCTTCGCCAAGGTCTATGTTTAACCAAGCCAGCTCCCTCCCTGCCAAATGCAAACATGATCCTCGGGGGAATAACAGAGCAAAGAATTTGGATGAAGAAGCTTTAAAAAAAAAATGGAAAAAAAGAGGAAGACATCCAATAAATACTTAAGGGAACAACTGAAGAAGAGGTTTCCAAAAATTCAGAAGCATAAGGGGCTGCTCTTAGGAGAAAGCCAGTTTGAGCATTTCCAGGAGCCGCTTGCTGTTCCAGCACTGTGCTGGTCCTCCCTGGGATGCCCCAGCAGCCTCCCATGCCCAGGAAGGTTGACTTTATTTCTGAGCATGCCCAGAGGTTACCCACCAACAAAAAACCACAGAAACCACCTCAGGGCATGGCAGCGGCTAAAAAAGGGACCCAATTAATCTTGAAGAACTCTGGAGGTCCTTCACCGTGTGCTCCTGCCCTCCAGGCTGAGCAAACCTCCAGGAACTCCCTCATGCTGCCTGCGGGGCAGACCACAGCACAGCCTCGGCGAGTGCAAGCCCCTGGGGACAGCGGATAAGCCAGACTTAATTACCTCTCCATCTTCCTTTCTTAATTTTCTCTCCTTCTGGTCCTCTGTTTCTAGACCACAGCCACTGCTCGTCCCTGTGGCAGCAGGATGTGGCAGTGTCCTCCCTCCAGCCCCACGTGAAGGATGCTCTCTCTGCTGAGCACACGAGGGGCTTTGGAACATCGACACCCACCCCAAGGCTCATCCGCCATCCCCCCAGCTCCCACCACTGACAGAGACAGATGGGCATCCGCCTGCAGGGTCTGAGCAAACAGGAGAGGGTGACGAAAAGGGAGTCTGCCCTCGCTTTTATTTGCCTGGCAGCAGGGTCACGCCTGGTTTGGTGCATTAGTGCTGCCCCAGTCCTGGCTCTGCTGCCCCGGTGCCATCCCGGGTCCCCCCACACCACAGCATCCTCCTGCCTCACGTGCACCCACTGAGCAGGCACTAAAGACTGCTGAACACACACATTCAATAAATTATGCTGCTGCAAGATTGATTTAGCTGCGTGGTCCTCCGAGTGGTGCATTAACATCCTATTAGAGGAAGGAGAAAAGCCTCTCCTTCCCCCGGCCAGGATGGAGGGGCTGGAGAGCAGCACTGTGCCTGTTCCCTTTGGCAGGGCCAACGACTGCACTCAGGAGGATGGGAAAGGAAGTTTGTTTTCAAGACAGCTCTGTCCAGGTTCCTGGGTTTTCCAGATGGTTTGGCTGTCTGGGGATGCCTCTTGATGCCTTTCACAGAGGGAGCCCTCCCAGAAATATGGGAAATGGGAACTAAAGTTAAAGTAAAAAAACAGATTTCAGGAGTCTAAAAATGCAGATGTGTCAAGAAATCGAAGGGTGGCTTTTCCCCTTTGCCACTGCGGTTGTGGGACTCTTTTTGTAGCCAGAATACTACCGTAAAACAAGCCTTTGCCAAAATTCTGAAGTTAAGAGCCTCTTTCTGCATTGGGAATTGCTAATTCAATGCAAGGTAGAACTATGTCCATAGGAAATGGGAGGCTGGAGGAAAAAGACAGGGAATTCCTGGGGAGGGCATCCCTGGATGAGCCATGGCCTCCAAAGGGATGAGCGATACTGCAGATGGACTCGATGGTTGTTGTAGGTCCCTTCCAACTGAACTATCCTATCCTATTCTGCCTTGTTTTATCTGTCACCCCTGGAGTCGTGAGTCCTCACAGAGACCTTAATTTGCTCCCTCAGCCCTTGGAAAACCTCCATTTCCACGAGGTGTTTTCCAGGGAGACTCTGCCACTTCAGCACCAGCCCAGCACAGAGGAGAAGGAATGCTCATTGCCTGCTTTAAACAAGAAAATCCATACATGGTAGGAAAGTTCGTAAAAGGCAGAACCATTTCGATCTCAGATAGAGTCAGCACGTGATGGAAAGAATTTCCCCATTGGCAGGGCAGAAGAATCAATTTAAGGTGTTTACACAATGCAAAGCTCCCAGTGTATAATTATCATTTTATAGTCAATCAATTGTAATTCTGATCCAGAGCACAGCACAGGAAAATTAGCATTCAGGAGCACCTTTGATAAATTAGCAAGGATTACAGAGTCTGTGTTTGCAGAGATTTTGGTCTGGCACTAGGGGAGGATTTAAAAATGGCAAAGTTTTTGCCTCTGCAGCTGAATACACGTGGGACTGAGGAATTTAAAGCTGTTTAGTTCTGGAAGAGAAGTAGGATTAAAGCTATGGAGAGGGCAGGGATCTATTCTGTATTTGATTAGGAGTTTTATGATGCAAAGAAGCTTTAGGGAACGCTTCAACTTTCTATGCATGGGATTATACACATCACTGTATTAATTATTAGTATTAGAATAACACCTAGAAACCCCAGCAGCGTGCAGAGTCCTCCTGTTCCATATATTTTGTGTTTGAGCCAAAACCAGCTGAATTGACCCAGATCTGAGCTGATCCCTGCGGTCTGGATACGGCCCCTGGAAGGGATCCTGCACCCAGGGAAGATTCTCAGGAGCTTCCAGGGATCCCTCAGTGCTGCTGTGAATCAGGGCAGCCCCAAACCCGGCACAAGAAGAAGCTGTTTACTGAGGAACAGTCAAATAAGGATGAAATTACCTTGAATCACCCCGGTGCAGCCACAAACCTTTCCCAAAGGAAATCTCAGATGGGATTGATGAGTGTTTCCATAAAAAGACCTTGCCTACAGACCTGACATCATCCTTTGCCCAGATTCCTGCAACAGGTCCATGAGAGTGGATGCAGCATTTCTCCCTGCCCAAGTGCCACTTGGCAAAAAGTCAAAACATCCTCAGCAGGGGGAAAAAGCCAAACCCTCAAAGGGTTTGGTGGGCCTGGAATCAGTCAGTCCTTGATGTCGGAGAAGGTGAGACACATTAAGTGCAGATGGAGAGATGCTCCCAGGACCCCAGCACTGCCTGCCTGCCTGATCACATCTCAGGGATGAAATCACTCCCAGAAAAGAGCAGAAAATCAATCCAGTGAAAAGAGATGTTTTTCCTGCCAGGGGAATGGCTTGCCCAGCTCACAGACTCTGCACATGGAAAAACAGTTTCCAAAAGCTGCTGAACTGAGAAGCTGAGGGTTGGGCTGTGTCCTGGGTAGGAGCAGGGCTGGAAGGAGATGCCCAGGGATGGGCAATACCCTGCACACCCACTCCTCATCCACATAAAGCTCCAAGTCTTTTCTTTGGGAAAGGGAAGAATTTGGAACCCCCTGATCCCAGAGGAGCCAGGCAGTTACCAGGCTTTCCTTCCCTGACCTGCCCCATCACATGCCTTTTCTAAAGTGCCTTTTAGCAGCACAATTAATAGACAAAAATGGATGGGGAGGGAAAAAAAAAAATAAAGTAGCAGCAAAAGGGGCCCAAGCAGCAGCTGGGTGCAGGGACTGTGTGACCAACCCTCCCTCACCAGTTCCATCCTTGGGGAAGCCACTGGACTCGGGATGCACGGAAGGGAAGCTGCTCTGTATGCACAACCCACCCTTCATCTGTGCCTTCTTTATCATGGTAATACCGGGAGCCCAGTCTGGTGGCAATAATCTCCTCATTCTCTGCCATTTCCTCACGGGGGTAAAGATCATGGAGCATTAACACAACGGATGTGCACTTTGAACCAGAAGCTGTTCCCTGGGCTATAAATCAGTGCCTGCCAGTGCAGCACAATGGCCCCGAAATTAATTACCCTGTCGCTTTGCCAAAGGGAAAGCGCCTTGTGCCGCTGCGGATGCAGGCACCGGCAGGAGCACAGCCCTGGGGACAGCCGTGGGGTGGCTGGAGCCACAGCTGGGGCCTTCCTGCTGGCCAGGGGCAAATTTTGGATGCACATCTCTCCCTTGAAACCTCTCTGGCCATTTGACTGTACCTTGGATGGTCTGTCCTGCTCCCTCCTCATCCCCATAATGCTGCTGCAGCTTCAGGAGAGTAATAAACATACCAGATTGAGCCATGGAGCTCAGTCTTTCATCTTGGGGCAAATGCCCATGGTTTTCTTCCCTGTGCTGATCCAATCAGCTCTCTCAGAGAAATCTGCTTTCCACAGGCTTGAAGATGCTTGCAGTGTACAGGCCAGATTTACAGCGAGTGCAGACATAAAGAACAATCTGAGAGCCAAAAAGGGCAGGGAAGGAATGTGTTCTTTTCATTAAAACCTACAAAACAAGACATTTCTCACCATTCCCAGATTAGAGTCATCCACTCTCTTTATACCTTTCCCATAATTTCTCAGAGGCAGAGAGAAAGGGAGCAGGAAGACACACCAGGTCTGAAATCTGGGTGATCTTTGGGGGTCTCTCCATTCCCAGTAAGAGCTGGAGATTGTTGCCCACTGGGGTTTGTTGCCTCAATTTGCCCCTCCACATGCACCAGAAACTCTCCCACCACCATGGGATGCTGCTACCTCCCCACAAATACACATTTCTCCCTCTGACCCTTCTGGCTGAAGCTCTCTGCCAGCACACACCCCTCAAATGACACACAGACCCACTGAGCAGCCATTGATGCTGAATTCTATGCCCACCAGCAGTGCCAGGCAGGAACAGTGCCCAGTGGGCATCCGGCTGAGTGGAGCAGGGTTACCCTCGGGCTGCTCTGGGGGATGCTCTCCCTCCACACCTCCTGCTGTCCTACGAAATGCTATTTATGAGAAGCACAAACCTGCTTTCCCTTCCCCACAGCCAAAAAGGTCACATCAAGCGAGTGGTGAAGATTTCCAGCTCGAACAGACTGTTCGGGGGTTGTTTGCAGTAAATTTTCTGTTTTCTTTTTTTTTTTTTTACATCTTGAAAACTGGCACAGCAGAGCCCATACACAAGGCTTAGTCCTCATTTCACATGAGACACAAGAAAGAAAAACACAGTTGGTGCCCAGTCCATCCAGAGCATCTCCTGCCTGACTTACAGATCCCCCTCTGACCCACTGCAAACCCTCACCTCGGCTCTTCCTGTCTCGCCCTCGGTGCCAGGGCTGGCAGTGCCACCTGTCCATCTGCACATCCCAGCAGGACGGCAGCTCCTCCGAGACAGCAGCTGTGACCAGGAGCCAAAAGCATCGCTGCTTTTGGGAGCCACAACAGCAAAATTTATGTGAAAATGAGACCTAAAAACATTGGTGCTAATGGAAGGGAGAGGTTGTACAGCGCAAATAAAAATACGATCCAAGTGATGCAGAGTAAAATGGCAGCATCCATCAGCTCTGAGATGTTTGCTTGCAAAGCAGAGGCTCTGGCTATTAGTTTCACCACCATTACAAAAGGGAAAGGGGAAATGAGAGCACTTTTTCAGCCTGGCTTCCTTCCCGCCTGTGCAACCCCATCCCTCTCTGTACTAAAAGGTGTAAAAGGACAAAGAAAGATGAAGTGACCAACCAAAACACAGGCCACAATAAAGCAAGTCCACTTATTTAAGAGATATCTACATTTTAGGAAAGAGAACTAAAAGTCTTCCAAACAAACAGCAGTTTTTAGCTGATGCTCCTCTCTCCATCCCTGCTGCAGCCCATTGCTGACAGCTTAATAAATAATACCCTGCATCCCTTTACACCTGGATGAAACATAGTTAAGCAATGCCTCTTGGGAACCTGCTTCTCCCATGGCACAATGCTTCCCTAAAAAAAAATAAATAAAGGCTTCCTTGGGAAATTAGGATAGGAAAGATGGAAAACCCTGAGAATTCACCACAGCAAAACCTGCCAGGATGTGCCAGCACCATCTCCTCCATCAAAATACATTTTCAGGGCAATTCCCCCAGAAAAACCTCTCTCCCTGTCATTTGCTATCACAGCATTAATTATTTCTATTCTGACACTCCATAATTGGGACAGAACCCAAAACATTTTGGACTCTTGCAGGAGAATCTCTAATAGCTGTTTATAGCTGATATGTTAGAGTGAAAATAAAACCCCTGCGCTCAGCAAGGCGAGGAACATCTCGCCTCTATATTGCCATTTTTAGCTCCCTGAAGGTACATGAGTATTCAGAAGCAGAGCCTGGGGAAGGGCCCACTTGTCATCCACCGAGTAACTGATTTTGATGGAGGAGAAAAAGCCAAAGTCCTACATGTCTGTGGGGATGCCGTGACTGTTAGCAGAGCATCTTCCCAAAAGAGACCTTTTGTTAAACTAAACCCTGTTTTCTTTTCACTCCTGGTTGCACATCCTTTGGAGACCCAAGTGGTTGTGATCACTTTATGAATCACTATTTTACTTTGAGGGTAAATTAGACCCCAAAGGAAAAATCCTCACTCACCATTGAGCTGGACCCGATGATCCTTACAGGTCCCTTCCAGCTTGAGATATTCTACGGTTCTGGGAGAGTTCTTGCTGCTGGAGGCATTTTCGGGGTCCAGAGGAGCTGAGCTGTTGCTTCCCAAAACCCTGTCTCCCTCCCAGGTAGCACATCCAGGCCGTGCTATCCCTGGTCTGCACCTCGGGACTGATGCACCTCAGAGCAGCTCCCCGACAAGCAGAGCAGGAAAAGCACATTTTTAATTAAGTGATTTTGGCTGAAGTTTTCATAACCGAAAGGCCCCAGAACAAGAACAAAAGCTTCCTTTCAGGCAAAATAAATGTTTGATGAGGTATTTAATCAAAACCAGCAGAACTTTGAGGGAAGGGAAAAGGAATTGCACCAAGAGGGTGCATTGCTGCATTTTGGAGGACAGTAGGGTCCCCCTGCCCAGGTCACTCAGCACAAGGCTCCCTCGTCCATCAGGACAATGTCCCCCCAGCGTCCTGTAACTCCCACCCCACCATTCTGGTTGTGCAAGGCACAAATGATCAAAACCTGGGCTCTTCTCAGACATCCACAGGAGCGAAGGGCTGGTCCCTTACGGGTCCCAGGGAGGGCCCCACGCTGCAGAGCTGCTGAGCCCCACCAGCCCCTCGCCTTCCCAAACCAAGGCTGCTGCCAAGTCCCAGCCCAGCAGATGAAAGCAGGGAGCTGACTGTGCTTAGAGGGACCTTACACCTCCTTCATTCACTAAAGAGGATGTTCCAGGCCCCTTATCCTCTTCAGCAAGTGACCCATACAAGCATCACCTCTCATCCTGCCCTCCCAAAACCCTGTATCAGAGACCTGCCTTGAATATATATTACAATTTTTTTTCTTCTAATAATAAAACATTTAGTTCTAGGTCACTAAGCAGAGGAGATGGAAGAGGAAAGGGAGAGCTGCTCTGATCTCTTTTGCAGCTTTTTATAGAGAAATGTTCTGCTTAACTGCCTTTCTGAAAAAAAAAAAAATGTCCACAGTATAAATGGGGACTGGCCCTCAGCCAAGGCTGCCTGGCTTCAGCCTGCTGGTGTTATCAGCTCTGGGGCTCACTGGTAGCCAAAGGTAAGCAGTAATTTAAAGCACTGGTGTAAAAACCCAGCAAGAAGAGCTGGATATTCACAGGGGAGCTGAACGGGGACAACCAGCTCCCAAAAACATCCGTCTGGGGCAGACCCTGAGCGAGGAGATGGGGAGGGAGTGGCACAGGCCAGCTCCAGCCGGGGAGAGCAGGGCATTGCCTGGACCAGGATCCTCCACACCCAAAAGCACCGCAGAGACACGGGACCAGCTCAGCACTTTTCCATCCCCAGTGCCTGGATCCATCTGGAAAACCAGCACAGCTTTCCAGTGGCACAACGTCTCCCTTCTCACAGGAGTTACTGAGATTGGAAACTACCTCCAAGATCATCAAGTCCATCACTAAACGACAGCCCTAAGTACACATTTGTATTTTTTGGAACACTTCCAGGGATGACCACCTTGCTTTGCCCAAGTCTCAGTGTTACTGTGGGAATAACACCAGAGAAATAAAGGGAAAGGGAATACATAGCTAGTGTTGGTATTTGGCTGGATTAAAAAGAATATGAATTTAAACTACTGGAAGTTCATATGCTATAAAGCTTTACACACATTGATTTAGAAAAAAAGCAGTTTGCTTATTTTTTATTCCGCATTATGAACCAATAAGAGAGCAAAACCCAAGTCATTACTGAAAAGCTGGCGCTCACGTAAGCCTTACAGAAAATGTCTGTCTCTTGGCTTGATAGCCATAACAAAAATGATTAATAATCTGCTGCAGACACTTATAATTGCGATAGCTTCCTCTTGTGAATTTAAATAGCTTTCTTGAATTACTGCCTTTGACATAATCAATAAAGCTGAGTTATTGCTTTATCAGCCAGGTCTCTAAGGCAGGGGAAAAACAGAAACCTGGGGAGACAAAATCCCTCCAAAAATTCAAAGCCAGGGGGCTTTTCCCCAGCAGGGCTGGGCCACTGCGGCCCTAGAGCCCCTCCAGGCTTATTTATATCCCTTTAAACAGACCTGACAGCGAGCTAGAGACAGAATGGGAACCCATTGCAGGCACAGCAGCAAATATTTAATGACTACGTGTAAACCCAACAACATGTTTAACTTTTCCCATTCCCTATAAAAGGGCTCTTATTTAGCCTAAGAGGACTCTGAAGTTAAATATAGGGTCTTACGACATGCCAGGGTTTCAGGGGGACACAGGGAGGGTTTCCAGGCCAGGATTTCTATCCTCTCCATGTGGAAAATGATGTGAGTCTGTCCCAGGGTAACCCACGCCAGCAGCACAGGGATGTGATGCTTCCTTGTCCCCAAATAAAACTTTTCACCACAAACAGCAGTAAGGACAAATACTGTGTTTTCAAGTTTCAGATAAAACCCAGAAATTTATAGATCTTTTTTCCCTCTCTTCTGAAGAAAATAATAATATTTCTTTCTAACAGGCTGAAAAAAAGCAATAACTCATTTTGAGCTTTCAGGAAACCGCACTGATTTGGCAAAACCCTGCTTGAATTCAATACCCTTCCACACAAGCTTCAAAGACTAAAGAAAAGCATTCCAAAGCCATCAACTAAATAACTTTAGGGCCAGAGCAGAAAGTCCCAAGGAGAGGCTGTCCCATGCCCCATCCCTCTCGACTGGCCAATGTGACCAGCACAGCATCTGCTTCTCCTCTGCCTCTAACAATGGCTCAGGATGGGCTTGAGCAGCACCAAAGCTCCTCAGCAGCCCAGCAATGCTCTGGGGACAGATCCTCCTTTCTGGCCCCATCCCACTCTGGTGGGAAGAAGCCTAAAAATGAGATCAGCTAAAAATAATCTCCCTGAGGTCAGCAGTGTCTTGGGGAGCAAGTGGTCTCACAGAGGAGAGAGGTTTCCATTTTTGAGGCCAAACTAAATGTTGATTTTTTATTAGATTGGATGTTTTTTCAGAGCTACTTATTTCTTTCCCTGACTGGGTATAGAAACAACTGTCCTGGTGAGACCCCAGTTTCAAGTCTGGCATCACAAACAGATAATGAATTGACAAGATTTTCTGGTCAGATAAAGAGATTTTTCTTGTTTTCAAATTCATGCCTTTGATAGATTCTTTGAAGTGCAAAATATTTCCTTTTAATAAATGCTGCACCATTTTAGCATTAAACTATCTTTTTTTCTACAAGAATCCTCTGCTAGATCTGCCCAGAAAGCAAAAACACCCCCAAAATTAGGAAAAAAAATTCCCCTGAGGTTAACAAGGACTTCCCATAACTCACTCTGAGTCTCTGCCCTAATGGAGATGGATGAGTCACAGGTGGGGCCGCTCTGAGAAAATCACATTTTTCATTTTGATAGCACCTTTTAACAGGAGCTCTCAAAGTGCTTGAAAACCCTTTAGTGCTGCTTCCCAGGCATGGGGCATGGATGGAAATTCCCCTTGAGAGGGCGGATCAGGGCGAGCCTCTGGGTTTTATTTTCCCTCTGCTCGATGCAGCAAAACCCAGCCTGATGCCCCCAAGAGCCCCATGGGTGCAGACAGAAGCTCACACCGTGCTCTGACATCAGCATCCTGGACCAGTGTTGCCCTGCCCATGCATAAAGAAATCCCCAAGCTTTCCTGGGATCCAAAAAAATACACAACAAAAAAATATCTCACCACTGTTTCACTTCATCTGTGCTCTCAGCACCGTGGAGGAGCCAGCACAAGAAATGTTTCCCACAGGATCATTTCTTTTTGAAGAGATAAATGAGCAAAATCTTGTTAAATTGAAGACTAGAGACAAGTATAAAGTGGGATTTTCCTGTCTAGGAAAAAAAATGCTTCTTTTTCCTGACTAACCAAACTGTGTAGCATCTTTTCTTGTCACCTTAATTCCCCAGTCGCTTCCACCACATGTTGGGAAAAGCCTTGCACAGCAGGAGAGCACCCACCACGCTCCCCCTCACATCTCTGGGGGGGGGAAAAGGGGATTAACACGCGTAATCAAATCCCAGTTTTAGTGGAAACCTTTCTTTAATTTAATCAGCATCACGGATATTACACTAGCGACATGGTAAGCTAATATACAGGAATGCTTTTGCTGAAGAATTAAGATGATTGAAAACCAGAGGTGACACACTGGAATTGCTCATGGAGAGGCTCAACAGCTGTCTGTGGGTTTGTGCAGCCCCAAGCCTGGGAAGTGAGTCCCACAGTACCCATGGAGCAGCACAGGGATGGGACATAATACTGAATTTAGGAACATCAGTTTGGGGCGAAGCAGATTCATTCTCTTATGTGGGGGTTAAGCAGTAACACAAAGATGGGGCATGAAAGAGACACCAAATGCCAATTCCTGGGAGTTTTGGGTTCCAGCAGTGGTGGATGTCACAGAATCATAGAATGGTTTGGGTTGGACAGGACCCTAAAGCTCATCTTGTCCCACCTCTATCCCAGGTTGCTCCATGCCCTGTCCAACCTGGCCTGGAACACTTGCAGGGATCCAGGGGCAGCCACAGCTCCTCTAGGCAGCCTGTGCCAGGGCCTCAGCAACCTCTGAATAAGAAATTTTTTCCTAACATCTAACATGAATCTTCCCTCTTTTAGTCTAAAACCACTCCCCATTACCCACCCATGTAAAAAGACTCTCTTCCCTTTTAAGTACTGAGAGGACATGACCAGACCTCAAAGCTGCCAAAGTAACTACCCCAAACACACACTGGGTTTGGTGAACAGGATTGCCTGTGCCCCAAAGCAGCTCCTGCATTCCCGACACAGCCTCAGAAAATCTCAGGAAATTAAGAAAAATAAAGAGCCTCTTGCAGCAGCGGCTGCTGCCGTGGCAGCTCTGCAGGAACAGCAAGTGCTGGCAGCAGAAGGCAATGTTCCTGCACTAACACTGCAGCTATAACACCTTCTTCAAGGGCAAAAATGAAGATAAAGTTCCCATCCCCAGCCCAAATGATTGACGACGGCAAGGGAAGGCACAGATTCTGGGGAAAGGGAGAAAAGCGACCTGAAAATGCCTGGAAATGGGAGATGCTCTCTGAGAACTGTTGTGCAGGGTGGTGCCAGGCTGGACCCTGCCCCACAGGGTCACCCCCCAGCTGGGAGCCTGTGCTGCTCCCTAACCCCCTTCATCTCAGCTTGTGTTCTCCCAAGGGAGGGCTGCCCCTCACCGTGGCCTCTTGGCACCAGCAGCCTCCCTCTCTTCCTCCCCCCACACTGTACCTTGAGGGATTGTGGATTTTCATTTCCACAATAAAATGATTTAAAAAGCAGAGGAGCCAGCTCCTGCTCTCAACTGCACAAAGGAAATTCCTGTCTGTCTCTCAGGGGCTTTGCCTTATCCATGCATCCGTACTGGAGCTGCTCCCACCACCACCTTTTAATCGTTTTTGACTCTCACTTCCTCCAGCTCCTTTTTCAGCTGCTTCAACCACCAAATTTCATGATTTCCTGAGAGCAACAACAACAACCAAAAACATCTATTAATGCTGAAAACAAACCTATTTAAGGGCTGCAACTATGGGACTCAGTGATATGGAGTAGAGGAGGAACAGCTGGCAGAGCTCCTGGCCCGGGGAAAGCCCTCTGAGTCCTTGGGCACATTAGCCAAAAATTGTAACCACAATTCAGAGAGTGCCATGATTTCTGAGACATGGCTGCGGAAGGCAGCAGGCAGGACTGGAGCAGGGGTGATGTGTGCATCAGCCCTCACAGCCTGCACCCAGCTGGTGCTGCTCCAGGATGGAGCCCACAGCCATGCTAAAACCCATGAGGATGTCAAAATGATTGGTGCTGGTTTAAGTGATCCCAGCCTGCTTTGAGCAGTGTGGTGTAAATAGGGGTAATTGGCTCTTCGGGGGAGTTTTTGCTCTGAATTCCTAAGAAAAACAACTGTCTTGGCATCCTGCACCAGGCAGAGGTGTAAATCATCTTCAGTGGACATGAGAGCGTCTCAGGGATCAAAAGGCACAGTCCCAGGGTTAAAAGCTTGCTCTAAATAAGGGAAAACCTTATGAATGGAAAAAAACTTGTGGGCTTTTAGGCATAGATCCAACAAAGGTGTGGTTAAGGTGCAGGCTGAAGCAGGAGCCCTCCAGCCTCTCCCTCTGCCTTTTCCAAATGGAGGGGAAAAACAGTGGCGAGAAGAGCCAGTGAGCTGGATTTAGGAGGATACCTCTGACCTCATGCATTCCCCTAATAAAGACATCAGCTGAGGATGAAGGAGGAAGTCAGGGCTGAATCCAGGCCTTGGGGATGGTTAAGGAAACATTAGCAAGGGCTGGAAAAGCCCCAAGCATGGCTCCGGATGGAAAATCTGGAGATTGACACATTAGGTTTCCTGTCGCTGCTTCATGTGCCTTCTGCTGCACTGCCATCATCTCTGGAGCATTCCCATCTCTCAGGCTGCGACACACACGTGTGCCAAGCAGGAATATTTTAAACAACCCTGGCACCCAGGTGCAATCATATGTGGAATTACGGATGGAGGAAACGTGCAGAAATGACGATACATGGAGCGCTCAGCAGAGCCCAGTGCCAAAACATTTAAAGGAGTTCCAAGCTGCAGGAACAGGCTTTTTGTGGTGTAAGAGTTATCCTCTAAAGGGTCACCAGGGATCTGGCAGGTCAGCACGCACAGACAGCCAGGCAGAGCTCCCTGGTCAGCGTGTTCCCAGGACACGAGCCGTGCTTGGAAGAGCTGTCACGTAACAAGCACGTTTCCGTTTATTAACGCGTATAAACATTTTTGCTTGAAGTTTTTATCATCACTTTAGTAGCAAAAAATGTTAACAGGACCTGAAGATTTGCAGGGCTTAACTGTCTGCCTTCAGGAGGTCTCTAAGCGTCCTGCTGGGGCTGTGACCTTTGCTTCATGCCCCCCATGCTCCCAAGGAGGCTCCGTGCCCTCCACACCCACATGGGAACACCATTGAGGGCTGTCACAGCTTCCTTCCAACGCAGTCACGCAGAGGGCTCTCTGCTCTCACAAACATATCTGACAATCCTGGAAATAGCCAAAGTTCAATGACGTTTGGCTTTGCCTTCTTGGGACCCAACAGGTCAGTGCCCCTCTGACTCAACCCAGACTCAGAACCCAGGAGAGTTAAGGGAATACCTAAGGATGGTTCGGAAGAATTTGGAAGGGGAGGTTTATTTTTTAAAACCTCCAACGATCTAAACACCTTTTTCACAGCTTGGCACCGTGACTATATCCTGGGGATGAGGGAACAGCAAGATGCCACTTGCAGCCCATGGAGGAGCCCTTGAAGAGCATATGGGGTTGTCCCAGAGCTCCTGTCACCTGGCCAGGTGTGGGAGAAGGAGGAAACAGCATCTGCCTGGCAACTCCATCTCCCATGGACACATCTGCAATTCCTCCAGCAAATACCCACAGAACTCAGGCCATATATTTAAAGGAATCCATTTAAAGGAAGTATTGAGTAAAACTAAGAGATTCTTTACAAAACCAGTTTCTGTTTCTTGGCTCTTGCACTAAATTTGTGGAGAAACTGAAGATATCACCTGCTATATTAAGCATGATATGCAGGTTAATGGCCAAAACCCACATATCTGGCCTTCAGCTGCCTCACCCACCCATGCTCCCAGCCCTTAAATAATTTGCTCCATTTAATGCTTTTATGTGAACAGGTTTTGAGGCATGGCAGAAATCCACTACGAGCAAAGAAAAGGAGGAGACAGGGTGAACAGACATGTTTTCTAAACCCAGGAAATCCTTGTTGGCAATTCAAGATAAACAGGCACCATACAGATAGAGAGCCAAGCGATGAATCCCTGGCTTCCCACAGCTTTGGGACTTCCCCTGCTGCAAGGACATGCTTGGGGCCAAGCCCCTGACACCCCAAATCCATGCCAATGTTGGGGATCATGTTAACCCTCAGACCTCTGCAGAAACACAGCTCTCATGATACACCAAAAATCAGGCACCCAAAAATAAACGCACGAAAAGGTTTTTGATTCCCATGGAAAAGGAAGATTCAGCATGAGGATGAGCCTCCATGGCAGCCTCCCGCAGGCCACCCTGTCCCAGGAGGGTGGGAAGAAGCCCCTGCCAGGGTTTCCGCCAATTAATGGGGAATAGAAATACAAATTGTTTAACCAGCAGCCAAGGTGTCGAGGGACTGCCGGGAATGCTGTCCATCTCCCCCCAACACCCAGCAGCTTCAGGCTGACAAGAGCTTAATTGCAGCAGGGGGAGAGAGGAGCCCTTCCTGCTCTCAGCCGAGCTGTGCATCCCTGGAGGCATCTTCCCTGGTGAACGAGCTGCTTATTTAATAATCTGCCAGAGTCAGGCATGTTCCCAGGCCTAGCAAACACCTCTTCATTAAGGGGTGGGAAAGCAAGAGCTTTCCCAGCTCCTGAGTGGCAGCAGGGCTCCCACCAAAGCCCCTAACCCATACCATGGAAGACATTTTTCTCACCCAGGGCACCACAGCATCGCCACTTTTCAGCACTTCACCAGGGTGGTTTTGGCAGGCAATGGGCCGAGAGCATCAGCGCCATGTCCCACCAGGCATTTGGCTACATTGGGTCATCCCTCAAGATCCCTGGAAATGTTTAAATCAGGTTTGGACAGGTCTGTGAGCATCCTGGTTTAGTGGGTGGCACCCCTGCCCATGGCAGGTGGTTGGAATTCTATTATCCATACCAACCCAAACCATTTGATGATTCCATGATCCCAGCACAGCCCAGTCCTGCTCCCCTTAGCCATGGGCATCCCTCCCTCACAGCTGCCACTGCCTTCACAGAGAAGGAGGGGAAGCTGAGGGAATTAAGCTGTGCAAGATGCATTAGTGATTTAACAGGGGGAAGGAAAGGACTGCAGATAAACCCTAATGATATAAATGTAACCTATAATTAACACTTAACATGCAGAGAAGATAGCCCTCAGATGGAGTCGCTGCCGAGGAGAAACGTGGTCATTTATATTCCATGTGGGTCCAGGAGCAGGCGAGGAAGCTCCCACACACACTGCCAGCACTTGCATGTGTAAATAACAGCTCCTTCAAACGAGGGAAAGAATTTACAGCAAACAACATTCTGTGTGCTTGCTCAAGTATCTTATGTTTAAATAATAGGAGCTAAGTGATGCATTTCTGCTCAGGCACTAATCACTGCCAGGGGCCCGCAGCTCCGTTAGGGAAATTGCCTTCTTCAATCATTTAGGACCATCTATGGCTTCTCTGGACCCAGAGCTGTTCATTATTTGCCTCAGTGCTCTTCTTATTCACGCATGGGTTTTTGGGGAAAAAAAATCAGAATTGGGGATTTAAGAGCCCATGTGTGGGTTGCAGCCAGCCTGACAGCTCTAAGCATTGCCTGCCATGCTGCTGGGAGGGACAAGATCTGGAGGAGACACCATTGCCACATTCGGTCACCCATCCCAGCTGGCAACACAGCCCGGAGCCTGGAGTGTCAGCCTGCACTGACCTCTCAGTGGGAGTTGCCCAGAGCAGAAAAAAAAGAACAGTTTCTAGCAAGTGTCTCTCCTCTGCAAGCACACTCACGGCTTCCTTTGCCAACCTAAACATTATTCTAACTGCAAAACCAAGACCGTAATCTGTGTCACGGTTGGAGACTAGCAGGTTTTTATAACCAAAGGTGGAAAACAAAAGCCCAGCACTTAGTTTTAATATATCACAGCTTTTTCCTAACCAGGTAAGAGGAGGAAACCCTTCCCCCAGGGCCCTGTGAATCACCTGGAGATGGCAGATCCTGGAGCTACCAGCCAGGGGTGGAGAGGACATGTAACCCACACATGCTGTTTTGCTTTTCCAACTGCTAAAATTTCAAGTAGGCATTAAATATCTTATTGAGACTATCAGCACTTACAATTTGTGGTCATTAAATGCATTTCCTTTATGTTTCCCTGAGGCTAGAACAAACCTTATTTTCAGCTCATTTGCAAGAAAACTCTCCAAAGACTATAATTTACCTGCTACCAACACCATAAATCTTTAAAATTAGTTACTTAACTGTTTGCTAATGACCATGGATGTGTTCACTAATACAGCTAGTTTTTAATTAGCTCACAAGAAGAAATTTGAGCAGAGAGGAATGCTTGGATTTTTTTAATGGTGGTCAATGCTATCCCAAGATAACTGAGACTGCACTAAAGGGCCCATCCTCCTTGCCACTCCAAACCCAGCAGCGTGGGGACAATAACCCCATCCAGGCTTGGATAGCTGGAGTCAGGCTCATTTCAGCATCCAGGGCTGGCAGCACACACAGGTACACCAGAGCAGCAAATAACCCAATAAATTATGGACAAAAGGGGGATATCTCCACTATGGGGAGGCAGATGGGAATGCAAACAGCAGCTTGGGCCAGCACAGGGATCAGGCACCAGAAGGACGTGGCCAGAGGCAATGGGACCCACAGAGCTCCCCTGCATCCCTTCAGCATCCCCTCCCCTTCCCCCCTTCCCTCCAGAGATGGCTACACATTGTTACGCTCACCTCCTGCACAGGGCAACAGTTCTGCCTGAATTCCCACATTTATTCTTAATTACCTCATGAAGAAGTCAGATATATTGACTGCCACCTGTTCGATACATAATTCATGTGCCAGGAGAAGCAATTTCCAAAAGTTCACCTTGCTGGATCCTTCCAGAGGAAGGGAAAGCAGGTTTTTTTTCTGGGTGTCAGCAATCACATGCTGTTAGCAGAGATGGATCCCTGCACGTGTTACAGGGGCAGTGGATTTCCAATCACTGCTGCAAAACATGGGGGCTACAAATATTAGCACTCGGAGGCATTTTGCAAGGCAGACATTTTAATTTAAATCGATGAGTTATTGATTCATTTTTCATGCGGGAAGGAGAGCTCAGTGTGTATTTCTGCCACTCGATCTGTACTTCTGATGACCTCAGGCATACAGTATAAACCTGATATAAAATATTTCCTTTCCTAATAGGGAAGCTTTTATGGCCTTGGACCTGAGTGAGCAGAAAGTCATCTGGGAAAGGATGCCTGACTAGGAAACCATGGCAAGGAAGGTAATTAATGTTTAGCACATACTCTCAAATTAGCGTATCCCTGAATAGGAAGGAAATGAATCACAAGCTGAACTTTTATATAGCCTCAGGGTCTTCTCAGACACATACAAAATTTCCTGGTGTACAGGAGCTGATAAAGGGCTCAGATCTCCATGCCTGCAGGCTTGGGAAGGAGCAGCGGAAAGAAGCCAGGAGGGAGAGACCCTTTTGGGAAGCCGCCCTATGCCAGGAGTTTGCTGTTGGAAATAGGGAAGCTGGGCGTGGATTTTTTAGGGGAGTATCTTCATTAGGAAGCTCAGGGACCACAAGAAAAGCTAGCTTTTGAGCTGTGACTCTTGAGAGCACAATCCTTCTGCAATTAAAAATTACCAAGATGTCATTGATCCTGGACACTTCCTGATGGGAACCAAGCCCACGCCCACCAAGAGCTCCACCTGTGTTTCAGGCAGGGTCCCCTGCCATGTTCAGGTGCACAGGGCAGGTTGGGGATCTGGCACTTTTCCCTGGCAATGCAGAGAGGGAAAGAGAGCTGTGGATACAAGAGGATCTGCCTGCAGCAGAAACACTGTCCAGCATCTGCAGGTAAAACATCCTTTTCCCAGCCATTTTGCCCTTTCCTGAGATGATTCTCCAGCAATTCTCTTTTGCCTCTTATAAGTTCATGCTGTCTAACCCTAAAGCCAGCACCCAACATTGGCATCCAGCTGTAATGTCATGGGGGATGAGGATGTCCAGCCAAGGAACAACTGACCACAGTCACCAGAGACCTCGTCTGGCTGCCATCTCTCTCAGAAATCTGCAAATGCAATGAAAGCAGCAGAAGTAGAGCCTTGCTGTGGAATGAGCTCTGAAGGGAAGTGGTTTTCCACAGATTTCCATGAGATACCAGCAGGTCTTCACCCAGTCTGCGTAATTGCATTCTTTGAAGTCTGGCTCATAAACCAGCAACAACAAAAATCACTTTCATGTCTCTAATAAAGCAGAACTATAAAACCATGAGCCAGCTTCCAAGGAAAGCTGACCTGCGCAAGTCAGGACACCAGCCGGGGTTCAGACTCACTGCCTGGCTGCAGTTGAGGACCCCAGCAGGAGATGGAGAAAGCAGCAGCGAAAACAAGCCTGAATGGAGGGGCTGTGCTGGGGCCACATGAACCCCCGCCCCAAGGGATGTGGCATTACATATATGCAGAGAAATTTTTGCAGTGTCCCTTCGGAGAAATACTATGTTTTAGCCCCAAAAGCAGCTCCCACTTAGCTGTGAAGTGGGAAATGCTCCGTGCATATCAGCTGCCTCCTCCTGACCCATACCCCAGCCCACGTGGTGCTCCCACAGCATCTGGGTCCTGCTGAGCAGCAGCAGGAGCTGGGGACCATCAGGATCAGCCCTTCTGCTGCACCAGAGGGATCTGAACCAGGACAGCAGCACAAGTGCCTTCTGCCCAATCTCTGTGTCAGCCTTTGGGGACAGATTTGCTTTCCCCAAGTGCCGTGCAACACCTCAGCACTCCTCTGCAAGAGCAAGCTGCCACCACTGTGATAAGCAATGCAGAAGATTGTCTATTCCTGGGGGCACAGTACCTCAGAGCCAGCCCCTTTGCACCACCCAGGCACCGCAGTGGTCTTTATTCACCCCCAAATCCTTTTTCCATAGAGAGGAATAAAGTCTGAGGAAACATTTCCCCCAGCTGCCTGATAGGAGATGGCAACGGTGCAGTCTTGGAAAAGTCCCTAATGCAAAATCTTCTGCAAGAGCCCAGGCACAAGGAGCTGCTGCATTCAGGCAGCCTCAGCCAGGTGTTTATCAAGGCTTCTTGGTGAAGGAGACATCACATCAAGGGCAGTTTTTCTCCCCAGCACTACAGCAGAGCAATAAACAGATACTGGGAGATTTTTGCAGGTGAGAGGATGAGCTACCAAACATCATCTGAATCATCATTTCAGGGATGTTTGCAGAAGAAACCCTTTTGGTAATATTAAATGATAAATTATATGCCAATAACTTCCTCAGCACCGATCAGAAGGCATTTCAGAGACGAGCAGGAGATGGGGCCAGTCCTGACAGTGACAAATTGGAAGTGCCGGCAGACACACCGCCCTTCCCAACGAGACGGTGAGGAAATGCCATGTGTCAGCATTTACAAATTAAACCTGCGAGGCTGCCGCAGCCCCGCCAGACACCGCCGGGGCGCAGAACAAATTCCTCTGAGTCACTCGGGTTCAGAGGCGGCTCTCTCCGAAATTAGGCTGACTATGGGCTCATTTGCAGAGGGAAATGCAAAAGCCACATTTGTCATGCACTAGTGTCCCCAGCTGGCAGCAGGGCTCTGCTTTTAACCCCCTGCTTTCCTCTCCACGGAGCTTCCCAAGGGACAAGCTTTCGGCAATGCAGTTGGACTGAGACCCTGACTTTGAGGATTTGATGCTAAAGGACATTAAAAGATTAGTGCTAGAAAAGACATTTCAAGTCCAAAGCTCAGAACATTGCTCCCACTGAAAGACAGTCAGGGACCAGCCCCAGGTCCCACCTCTTACAAAGAACAGGGGCACTTCTCACTGTAGGAAACTTCAGGACTGTGATTAGACAAGGAAAAGCAAGAAAAGAAAATCCAAGCTGTACTGCTGTCAGGGACAAAGGCTGCTCCAAAGGCACCTGCACTTGCCAGCAGAGCAGAAGGACCCTTGGCAAAGCCTGCAAAGCGCTCCAAAAGCGGAGCTACCTCGCCAGAACACGGATTCCAGAGCAAACAATAGCTCTTTGTACGGCTAAAACACACCAGATGGCTGGTGCTGTGAGGGTCCAAGTTTAAGGATGCATTAAGCTGCCGTAGAGGAGGAGCAGAGATGAGGAACAGAGCAGAGCAACCCCAGGCTCAGCCCGAACCTCGGGTGTGGAGCCACAAGGAGAAAGGGCTGCAGAGATAATGGGGTGTAACATCCCTGCCTGCCTCATAGAGCAGCCTCGCAGGGAAGCTCCTGCTCTGCCAAGACCTACAAACACATTCAGTGCCCTGAATCTCCAAAGAGACTCAGGGAAGAAGCAGAGCCTCAAGGAGAGATGATTTACCAGGCTCCGCAGGGAAGCACAGCTCTCATGTTGCATAAAAGCAGGATGTAGATGTAAGAGAAGTAAAGAGGAGAAAAACTAGCAAAAGCTGATTCCTGGTGTGCTGTGAAGAAAACCTTCTCCCACAGAAGTGTCCTCTGTGTGTGCTACCCGCTGCAACGTGTACAGCAGGAGGGAATTATGCCAAAGTCAGCAGCCTGAAGGGAGGAAAGCACCAAGCAGTGAGTCAGAGGAAGAGATTTTGCCTATAGATGGTAGAAGTGCAGCAGAGAGATGTGAAGGGGGCAGATGGGGAGTGGAAAAGGCCGCCACCACCACCACACTAGGCGATGCAAGGGGCCACGAAAGCCAAGCTCTAATGCAGGACAAGCCTGGGAGCTGGGCTGGAGACCTCTGCATTATGCAAGGCAAAGCAGTAAAACTACAACAGCCCAGCCCAAACCCTGCATTCTGCAGCGCTGCTGTCATCGTCCCAGCGGGCACTATAAACCACAGAACAGCAGAGGGCGGGCACAGGCGGATAATTTGAGTAGTGGAAAACCAACAATAAGTTATAACCAACTGAATTAATGAATCAAATGACCCCAAAGCTGAAGCAAGTGGTTCCTACAAGGGAAAAACTAAAATTTGTACCCACAGCTGTTAAAACCTGGGGAGATCTGCCCTCAGGTTACCAGAGCATCACTGGAAGGGATAGAGCATTTCCTGAGCACGAATTTGTGCTGGAAAGTGTGAAACTGCAGCATCAGCTCTGAAGATGTGAGGGTTGAGCCCTCTGGGGACACCTGGCATTGAAAGGGACAGAATGCCCAGGAGAAGAGAACCAGCTTCTCCAAGCACAGCCTCACAAGTCCAAACACAGCGACAGAACAGAAACGCACTTTTCAACCTAAAAACAGGCAGAGCTGCACACGGGCAGATGTCCAGGTCAGGGTGGTGGGCACAGGAGCTCTGCATCCACAGCACAGCCCAGGAGAGTCCCCAGCAGTGGGGCTGGAGCACAGCCAGCCTGAGGCTGCGTTTCCACTCTCTCATACCTAGCACCCGGCTGAGCTCACCCAAAGCAGCCTCCAAGGAGTTTAACACTTCCAAAACCATGCACAGGTTTGCCCCCTCACAGCCCCAGTTGTTCCAGGCTTCCAAGGACAGTAGCGCCCCTATTCCTTAGTAATAAACCCCAAGTTGCTCTAAGCAACAAAATGTTGGTTTCCTGTGAAGTTGTGCAATTTCTCTTGGCAGCCCATCCGTGCTCCCTGCCCACAACATGGAGCAGCAAGGGTGCCACACTGCCAGATGCTGCTGGGGTTGTCAAGGGGCAACACAATAAATCTCCTGCAAACCCCCGATTTCTGCCTGTGCCTCACTTTCCACCCCCCCAATCACACATGCTGTGGCTTTTGTCAAGCTGAACTCTTAGGACAGAGGGGAAAAAACTTCTAGTGATTTATTTCTCAACCCAAAGCTATCCCTTTCAGAGGAGGCCTTCCATGCCAAGTCCTAACTAAAAAAAAAAAAAAAAAAAAAAAAAAAAATCACATTCATTAGTCAGCTCACTTGGCTGAATCTGTAATAAGAATGTAATAAACTTTCCATATGTCTCTGATAAACTAGACAGCTTAAGTTATGAGCAGAAAAAGGCATCAATTTTTAAAATGTCAAAATTTGCCATGAAACTTGGGCCAAGCACTTGTTCCTAACGAGATGGTGGAAACAGTCAGATCCAAGTTTAGAGACAAAAGAGCTGGAGGAGGACACGCCAGCTCACCGCTTGCAGCTCCTTTTAAAGCTCTTGTTTTCCTCAGCAACGTCCCTAGCGAGCTCATTCCCCTGGTGCTCTCAGCTGGCTCTCCTTGCTCCCAAACCAGGATGTGTCCCCATCTCAGCACAGATGGGAGGTGCTGGTGACCCTGCCAGGACATCCCTCAGCAGCACTGGGATGGAGGGTGCTCCAGGCACGGACACCCCTTCACTGTGAGCAGGAGGGGTTGGTAAACTTTGAATGCCCAGTGTGGGACTCTATCCTTTGCCCTCCAGCCCATGGGATTTGCTGCATTTACATCCACACCATCCCATTGCAGGAAGCAGTGAGACAATGACCTTTCAGGCTGACACATGGCCAGGGTCATTACCCTGAGCTCAGCTTTGATGAAACCCAGCAGTATGTACCAAATCAACTACACTCCTCTGGAAAAGGGTCCCGAGAAGTTCTGATACTGTCAGGTATGCCCCAAACTTACTCTGCTGGTCAGTCTCACACAGCCATGGTGGGAGACTGTCCCCTGTCACATTCCTGATGCTCAAGCCCTGTGGATGAGCTGTTTGAAGGATGGGGCCAAATCCTCAGTTTGTCCCCTGAGGGTCAAACCTCAGTTTGACCCCACCACGGATGGTGCCCATGAATGGTAGCACGAGGGATGCAGATTTAGACTGTGGGGTCTCTCAGTCAGTCCAGGGTACAGAGACTGATCTCCAGTCCCCATTCAACCCTCTGGGATGGCAGGAGCAGGATGAGAGCAGGTTGGGATTGCATCTATAGTTACTTTGCAACCTGTCCTCCTTGCAGGTAGGCACAGAGCTGGCCCTCACCCGGGGGTGAATCTGAGCACCATCAGCCTCAGAGAGTGATGGTCTTTCAGTGCTTTAATTACAAAGCAGTAGGCGAGAACAGCCCGCCTGATGTTCAGCAGGAAATTGAACTGCACAAGCACAGCAGACATATTCCTGCACAGCTCCCCTAGCAACTCTGGGAAAGTTTCCAAATTCCTGCACCATTAACATTTAAGGAATCGTCTCTGAACCCTGGTAGTTAAACAGTGAGGAGAAACAAGACACTGTAAATGGATTTGTTCGGTGTAGGTCAGTTACTGAAGGGGCTGTTTAAATCAGGGCTTGCTGCTTCACACTGACAGCAAAGGTCTGCCTCAAAGCACTTCATCATCTTAAGTTTTCCACCTATTCTTTTTCTCTTTGACCACTATCAGGCCATGGCAATATCTTATGGTCATGCCCTCCCGCTGCACAGAGCAAAGGTGAGGGGACACAGAGCCTCAGGCGAGAGCTGCTCTTCGTGTCCAGCCTGAGGCCACAGTGATGGGCAATCCACCAGGCTGAGCCAGTGGTCAGATCCCAAATTCCCGGCTGGATCAGGCTGGGGGCCACGTACAACCACGGCAGTCAGTGCCGGTGGGAAGGGGCTGCGAGCAGCAGTGCCTGGCATGGGTGGCACACAAGAGCCCTCATTCCTATCACAAATCTGAAATCATCGCCTGCCCCTCCCCTGGCTCCCCCTCACACTGCACCAGAAGACACCTTGATGCTGTGGGCAGGAAAATAATGCTGTGATTTATTTCCCCACACACAGCAGCTTGACATCTTTATTGGTGTTTGCAGCAGGCACAGCCCTCGGCGCAGGAGCGGGACTGCACACGCAGACCCTGACAGGCAATTGTGTTCCTTCAATGCCCAGCACAAGGTGCTCTGGGGTCTCAGGCTGCCCTGAGCATCCTTCGCTTGGCATGAATCATTTCCTGGCTAAATCACCATCTGGCCATGCTGCAGGAGCTCGTTACGCCTCAGGCTGGGTGGGAAGCTACAGGGCAAGGCTTTGCTCTGGTTTTGTTCTCCAGTGCCTAGCTTACATTTGCGCTTGGCCTGAGTGCCCCCTCCCTGAGGGTGAGTAGATGGGGATGGAAATTGGTCCTTTTCAAACAAGCTGGAGCTCCCTGGCCTCAGAGTTTAACACCAGCCCAGAAGATGCAGAATTTCTTCCCTCCCCTCTTTTAGTTAACCTGCCCAGTGCTACACAAGTGTAATTATAGTTACAGGCTCCTAATTCAGTGTCCTCAGTCCTAGATGGAGAATCAGTTCTGTCTCCATGATCCTCTTGCAAAACCATGGATTTTAGGTTCTCAACTGAAGAATCTAATTTTTAAAATTTTTTTTCTAAGCCTGGGTCTCTACTGGTGCAAGCTGCTGGGCAGCATAACCCAGCCATGCTCCAAGCTATTCCACCTCTTAAAAGAGAATTTTCCATGCCCCCTGCTGCTTCCTACAGGCAGCAGACAAGAGAAAACAGTAAAAGAGTAAAACACTGACTAAAATGTGTCCCTGTCCTGGCTGAGCTGCCCCCAGCACACACCCAGCAGGATGCACTGCCCTGCTCAGCTCAGCTGAGCTGGTCAGACACAGCTGGGAGTCATTGGGAAGGGAACAGCTCCCCCCACTCTGCAGGAGACCAGGACCACCCAGAGCTTCAAAAGGCAGAATCTGCACCCAAAAGTCCATGTGCATCCCAGTCCTTGTCCTGAGCCCAAGCTGCTGATGGCCTCTCAGTGCAAAAAGCTGCACTGGAAGATTCACTGCACCAGTTAATAGAGCAAATCACTCCTCTGGACACCACCTGCTGCCACAGGGCTTGGATCCCTTCAGGCCCCTCAGAGTAGCACAAGGAGCCCACAGTTTAAGAGTATGTAACGAGTCAAGGGTATAGAATTTTTAAGTTTACAGTAAGTTTAAGAGTATATAGTGAGTCAAAATCACATCCAAATAGTTCTTCTGGGACTACCCAGTGTATGAAAGAGTTTTGCTGCAGCCCAAGGACTCTGCCTCTTCTGCAAAAGGCACAGAATTGTGGAGAGCACATTGGCAGAGGGGACTGTCCCCTCTCAGGGCTGGGGGCCCACAGAACTGACCATGCTCCCGCCAACAGACAGCTCCTGTGCAGGAGGTACCAGCGCTGCCTCAGAAAAACAGATTTGGAATTTGGTGACAGTACAAAGCACTTGTGTTTCTCTGCAGCCCAAATGTTTGCTGGATGTGTAATTCTCTCCACTAACAAATCCAGGAGGAAAAAAAATCTGAAAGAGCTTATGTACACCCTCCCAGGACTTTGTTTCAAGTCTAATTGCCACTTACACATATTCAATTTCAAGTGTTGACCTCACAATTTCTCCCAATGCAAACTGATGATGAGCAGCAGAGGCTGCTCCTCTCCCCAGCCCAGAGCAGCAGCAATTGCAGCAGGTGCTGTGTCAGACAGCAGCAGTTTTCCCAGCCCTTTGTGGGTGCCAGGGATGGGGCTGAGGCTGCCCCAGCCTCTGCTGAAGGACCTGGATCTACAGACATCACCATGTCTGGGCTGTGAGTATTTATACTCAGTAGTATTCCAATAAATGCATAAAACCAGTGAGCTGCTCTGTCCTGCACAAGCCCAGCCCCACTGTTCAGAAGGGGACCACAAAACCCTCTAAAGCAATGTGAAATTGGGCTGGGATTAGGCTCTGAGGTTAGCCCTGCATGGTAAATGAACAAGCAACCCTCCCACAGCTGCGGCAGCAAGGCAAACACAGACCCAAAACACACCCTGGCCAGGCAGAGCCAGCCCACATGCAGCACTGCTCACCTTCAGAAGGGAAAATCCCACTTTCTGATGCACACTCACACGATCCAGTGCTCCTGGATTTACTGTTATCTATTTCAACAAGTCAAAATTCCCCATGTCAATACAGCTGGAAGGAGAGCCCATCACTCAGCCGCCCCTGGCTCTCAGGCACAATGATGCATTGGCATCAATCACCAGACACAGGAGAAATAAAAGCACTGGAATATTGTTGTTCCAGGATTAATGCCTCTTGCTGTGAAAACAAACTTGCCTCAACACTCATTTTTGATAAATGATTTGACTTCACCTTGACACTCCTGTAGCAGCGGGAGGCCATTATCCTGAGACAATGTTTTATTCTATTGACATTATCTCTTAATTATAATGTGAAGGATATCAAAGAGAGCAAGAGCCCACCAATTCCTCAGGCAGAGTTTCTGCAGTTTCTCCTGTCAGGATATCTGGGAGAGGTTTATTTCAGCCCTTCAATGATCTGTTCCAGTCCAGCCTGCAAAGGGGACCCTGACCCACCTCTATTGCAGCCAGGGAAGCTGAGCCCCTTCACACAACCTCAGGACTATATGTTTTTATCCAGTAGCAAGAGGCTTGCATATCTGGCTTTTTGTGCTTTTTTTTTTTTTTTAATTTCCAGAAGCAGGGAGCTTTTCAGAAAGACAGAAAGGTCACTTGCATATTTTAAACTGAGTTTTTTAGCAAGATTCAAAAGGGATTTGGCATTTACTATACATCAGTTAACATTCAGATGCAATTTTTGGAAGGGATCACAAACCTTATGCTTCAGGCATTTTGCCAGTTGCTAACTACTGGCAGAACACTGAGGTGAGTTACATGCTCACCTGTGCTATTTTGGGGTTATTTCCCCCCAGCCCAGAAACCGCCAGGAGCAGGCAAAGCCCTGACACTGCCTTGTGGAGCTCAGCCCATGCTCCGGGGGCTGGGCTGTCAGCAAGTCTGATTGGCATTAATTGTTTGAAAGACTTTGTTTTGCAAAACCGTTTTGCAACGCAGTGAATAAACAAGAAGACAGGGAACCAAAGCACTCCCTCATCCTTGAATCCCTGAACCAGAGCAAGCATCCCTGCTCCTGTCTAAGAGCCCTGCAGAGCACATTGCTGCTCTGGAAGGAAAAAAAAAAAGAGCAAACAGTGTTTTTTATATTTAAACTGAGCCAAATTAATTAACTTGCAAGAAAAAATGGCACGGCATTTTCTGTGGGCTGAGCTTTCTCTCCACCAGGGAGCACAAGGGCAGGTGCGGGTGCCAGCTCAGGCTGCCATCAGCACCCTGAGCCCTGCGGGGCTGGCACACGGGCAGAGGTGCCCGCGCAGCGTGGCAGGAGGGCTGGGCCGGCAAGATCAGCTGTGACATGTTCACAGGGGGAGGATGGGGCTCATCATAACATCTTCATTGCTACCCCGCAGCCACGAGCCAAGGCGGCTTTGCCGGTGCCCGGCAGTACTGCGAATCCCCTGCGCGCTCGGGGGCAGAGCAATTAGCGGTGCCCTAAACACCAGAGCAGGCAGGCTCTGGTGTGCCACAGTCACACGCGCTGGCAGGCAAGGACATCCTCAAATAACCAAGAGCTCTACCAGTGACAGAGAGATAAGGACAGAGTCCTGTCTCAGCCGCACAGCAGCACTCACTGCTCTCACAATCCAGTCATGCCCAGTTCTCCATCAGCAGTTTGAAACCAGAGCGTGAAGCTCTCCACAGGGAGCATGTGTTGATTTGTTTCACGATTTCCATTAATTACCAGGTAAATGAGATCCCTGCACACTCCTTGGGCACCCTGCCTCATCTGTTTGGGCTTTGACAGCTGCTGGAGCAGTAAGTATGTTTTCATCACATGATGCCTGGCAGCCCATCCTCTCCTCGCTCTGACCTCCAGAATCATCCCATCTGCTTTATTTCAGCATCCTCCCCTGGAATTTGTTCTCAGCAGCTAAAAATCCATCCCAGTGCAGGCAGGGGGGCTCTGAGCCTCCGAGACTTCAATTAGCAGGGGAAAAGTACCTTGGAGCCTTGAGGCTGGCTGCAGTTTTTGGGCAAACGACACCCAGAGTGCTGAATTTGGGACCTGGCACAGGGCTCACATCAGGATGAGCTACTGTACACAAGACACCAAGCAGATCAATCGCTAGTGCCTTCAGCTTTCCCCGTGAAACCTTTCCTGGAAAGCCAATTAACAGCACCTAGTGCCCACTTGGCTGCTCTTAATTTGTAATTAAAGTCAGGCCACAGCTGAGCAATAGCAACCTTTGAGGGGAGGCGATGGGGAAGAGGGGAATAATCTTTGATTTATTACAAGGGAGAGAGCCCTTGTCTGGCTGCAAGAGGGACTTGTGGAATCACACAGTTTCTATGACTTAAAACCCTGTTAACCAGCTGGGACCAGGGAGGAGGCAGAATTCCTTCTCTGTCCCAGGAAATTCCAGAGATGGAAAGCAAACTGAGTAGGGGAGGAGGTGCAGAAAATGCCACAGGGCAGCCCCAGTTAAAGGGTGACTCAGGGAGGTCCTGGGGGACACAGGCAGGGGCAAGTCAGAAGCACCAAGACACACACAGGCACCTGGAGGGCACCGAACCCACCCCCAAACTGCATCCCTGGGGAGCTGCCCCTCCAGGTGAGCACCCTGCTCCAGTCCCACATGCAAACACACCTGGGGGACCAGGCACACTCCCACCCTACTGCCTGTGGTGATCCCAAGCCAGCAAGCCGCAGTTCTGATTTAACAAGGATGATTTTTCTGGGGCAGGGGGGCGTTTTGGATCAGATGAAGGGGTGGGACAGGCTCTCACCCCACTCATTCACAGCCTGTGACATGGCCCAGTGATTTACAGGCACGAAGAGGGCCTGCAGCCCACTGGGCTTTCAAGGATTACTTAACACAGGATGAAGTAGATCAAATACAAATGGGTAGATGGTATGTGAACCACTCCAGCCAGCCAGGACTGCTAAACCCTCTGGTTTCTTTCACAAGGCTTTGAAATGGGGAAATGTAGCTTCAGATAATTTATTTGCTAGGGGCACTGAGGAGGCCAGGGGAATATTTATGAGCTGAAGAAAATCCACAAGGTATGTCTCCAGGGTTGCACCCACCAGGACACAGAGCGCTGTTTAGGCGGGGAGAGGGAATGTGATCCCTGCCTTCAGTCTTGGCTGCTGGGGAGAGGGCTCACCTCCTCCAGAGCCTCACCACAGCCCCCAGACTATTCCCCATCAGGGTATGAAAATTAATGTTGTAAAGAGAGCATCTTTCGGAGAGAGGGAAGCACAGCCATGGGCTGTCTAGCAGCTCTCTGCAGGCAGGCAGAGACTGCCCCTTGGTCTCCGCCCCCCCCCCCCCATGGGGTCAGACAAGTCGTTTGGTTACCCACAGGGGTTCTCCCCTGCACCCCTCCAGGATGGCTCAGCACATCTGGACCTGGAGCAGCCCTGCCATGAGGGAGGGGACTGAGTTACCAACACCAGCAATTGCTGTTTGCTAAAGCAGTGCTCAAAAAAAAAAAACCAATCACCATTTATTTGTGCTGTCACTAAAGATGTTTTCACTGTTCCTCATGGCATCCAGAGCTCTGGAAACATGGTGCTCACAAGGGAGCTAGCTCAGAGAGAGAGGCTCAGTGTCAGAATTGGGGACGCTTAATGCAGATAAGAGCCAAGGACTGTGAACCTGGAAAACACCAACTTCCAGCCCCGGATGTTCCCATGCATCTGTTCTGCTCTGGTTACTACAGAAATGGCCCCAAGCCAGAGAATTACTTGGATAAACAGAGGCAGTCTGCCGCAAGGGGGAGAGGGTAATTCCTTGAAATGCTGTCTTTGGGGATGGATCTGCAGTTGCTGGAAATTCCTTCCCTGGAAGCTCAGTTGCAAAGCTCAGCTCTCTCCCCCCAGTGGCTTCCAGGCCTGCGCACTGCCTCGTGCCCAGCACTGTGAATGGAGGGACACTGTGACCCACAAACCCCACGACTGTGGGCATGAGGTGAAGCCTCCTGTCTGTGGCACTGGTTGCTCAGGAGGCAATCTCCTACCGGAACTGGTCCAGAAACTAGTCCAGATGGAAAAGACAGAAAGCAGCTGGGTCACGTAGGGAGGTGGGGGTTTTAAGCGCTACAAACAATGTGATTAAGGCCAGAAATGCAGCTTGACACAACCAGGAACAGCACTGAGCAGCAACATCCACAGTCACAGGGGCAGAGAGTGAAGATGGGAAGGCTCACCAGGCTGGCAACCAGGCAGGCAGCCCAATAAGGATTGTCTCCACCTGGGGACAACAACCCTGTGGGGCTGGCAAAGCCCCTGACTCGGTATCAGCTGCTGGGGATGGTTCCTGGCCCTGCAGGGCTCATGACGAAGCTGGAGACAGGCTGAGAACAGCTCTCAGACCCTCATCCTGCAGACACCACACGCATCCAAAGCACCATCTTGTGCCACCAGCATCAAATCTGAAGCCAGTTTATGTCATGGAAAATAATGAACTTACAAAAAGGGGAAAATAATAAACTTTAAAAAAGAGAAATCCCTCTAAAATAGCAAGCGTTGCGTGCCTCTGTCCTAACCCCCAGGAGCCATGGGTTGAGGGATCAAACCTTGTTCCTCAAGGGACTGATAGCACCATTTGGTATCAATTTTCCATCTGACTGCTCCTTTTTAGGAGTTGTTTCTTTTCCTCCAGAGAACTCGTGCTCCCGGGGAGCCACCAAAAACAGGATCTGAGCCGGCTGCATGTCACCACTCTGAGCCCCACAGGCTTGGATTGCAGCGGGAACTCCCTGCTGGGCATTGCCCCACATGGATGCACACAGCAATGGGAAACAGGGACTCAATATGGGGCTGGGGTGTTGTTTACCCCAATAGAGCTGAGGTTTGGCACATGAACAGCCATGAGAAGGTAGTTGTAAGGTGACGGGTACCCACAGCAGCAAGGGTAGACCATCCCAAGGAGATGCTCTGTGTGATGGGCTGAGGCTGTGGCTCTCACTGCCAGGACACAGGGACACCTCAGTAAAAGCAACAACTCAAAGCAAGAAGTACGGGGGTTTTGTTACCCTTTATGAAGGGCAGGAAAATTTCTGGCAGCCCTGGGTGGAGGAGCTTGTGCATGGACAGGCTCATTCCCAGAAATGGTCCGGCCCTGACTCTGGTGACTGGCGAGGCAACAAAATTAAGCTCCCGTGTCCTTAAGAGCAGGAGGTAGAAGGACATTTAGTCATACTCTTTCAATGAGGCATTAAGCACCATTAAATTTAACGCCAACATCCAACACACCCTTGAGATCTGAGGCTTCGCTGCCAAAGCCCAGCAGCCTGTATTTGCTCTCCATCACAGTGACACACCCGACATGGGTCTCAAAACATTTCCATGAGCAGAGAGAGTACCCACAGCAGGGCTCACACCGCGGGCACACAGCACTGTCCCTGGGCCGTGCTGCCAGGGAAGGGACACAGGCAAAGATCTCTGCGGCGGCAGGCACCTCTAGGGCAGGCTGGGTGACAGCCAAAGCGGCAGACGGCTGCGCAGAGCAGGGCTGGCCAAGCACAGAGGGCAGCTCAGGGCCAGGGCTGCCGGGCACTGCTCGTGCCAGCACTGCGGTGCAGAGTACACAAAAAAAATCCCAGCTCCGTGTCACACTGAAAAAGGGCTTGAACCAGCACAGATCCACACTCAGAGCCTGGAGAGCAGGGCCCAGGCTGAACCCCCAGTTCCACGCAAGTTTAAGCTGCCTGCACCCATCCAGGACCTGACTTCTGCACCACAGCAGAGCACAACACAGCAGAGATCCCTGCCCAAAAGAGGATTAAACGCAACGAAGCGCAGGAGCACAGGCAAACCCCACTGCCCAGGCATAGTCCAGGCTCTCCTCCAAAACCACATGAGCTGCTTGTCCTCCCTCCAGCTATTTCCTCCCAGACAGAGAGGTTCATTGTGGCCAAATGCAAGAGAAGCCAGGTGCCACAAGTCACTTCATCTCCTCCAGGCACCTCTTGCCTGGATTTTGGGTCTTGCAGTCCCACACCACAAGCACATAAAGCTGGGTGCCCTCCCCAGCTACCAGGGAGAAAAGCACTTCTCCATCAAACATCACCCTGCCACCCCTGTAACTGCAACAGCTACACATTGCTTTGTTTGTTTCTCGTGGGTTTTTTAGTTTTTTCAAGCAGTAACAGCCACAGCTCTAACCTAGGAGAAACGTCTGTCCACGACCCCGCAGCACTAACCTCACTCACTGCTGTGCATTGCTGGAAGATTTGGTCACTGCTGGAGAAGTCTTGTGCTCGGGACCAGAGCCACAGCTCAGGAACAGACCTAGATGCGATGAGGAGGAGCAGAGCAGTTACACACCACAGCAGAGACTGCTAGGGCACAAATGAGAACCCCTTCTGCCCAACAGGGTATTAACCCAGCACAGCTAATGATGGGCACCTGAGAGCAACGAGGCACATGTGAAGTGAATAACATAGAGATTGCTCCTAGTGTAGGAGGGTCTGAACTGTCTCCTCAGCCCTGCAGCCCCAGAGAACGGCCAGGCTGGGGGTGTTTCAGAGAAGGTGGGATAGAGACGGATACAAGGAATGGGAAAACTCCTGTGCTGCATTTATAAAAGCACCCTACCCCCAGTGCAGATGGGCAGGGTGGTGTTATCCCTTGATTGTTTTCCAGAGGAGACAGTGGAGCCTCTGTCACAGAGTGGGGGAAGCAGACACCAAGCCCTGACAGTTCCCCCTTGGTGATGAAGTGCCTCATGGACGGAGATAACCTGTTCATTTCCCATGGCTGTGCCAGGCCGGGTGAAAGGCGACTCCCATGGCTCCGCACAGTAAATCGAGATTGTTGTGATGATAACTGAGCCTGTGGGGGCCAATTAAAATCCTCGGGAGAAGGGGAATGACTTTAGCCTGGCCTGGCACAGGGGAGGGAGGGTGTTGCACCAGGGCGTTCGGGCTGTGACAGCCCTGAACACCGTGTTCAAAGGGAATTGGCAAGGGAGAGTGAGTCAGGGCCAGGGACAGACTCAGGGCTGTGAGAAGCATTTTAAAACGAATTGGAAAACTCACAAGCAGCCAACAAGGTGACTGAAGTACAGGAGGAAAACAACGGGAGCACTGCATGCCGATGGACAGACACACCACGGGGACTCGGGGCAGATCAGCGCCGAGGGCCTCTGAGGGGGGCCCGCAGTCTTTCTCCTCTCCTGGGGCTGGACCCCCGTGCCCCACACAGGGTCAGACCCTGTGCCCCACTGCCCCTCAGGGCTGGAGCCCCCATGCCCTCCTGCCCCTCAGGGCTGGACCTCCGTTCCCCACACAGGGTCGGACCCCCATGTACCTCTCCCTCTCGGCGCTGGATCCCCGTTCCCCACAGCCCCTCAGGGCTGGACCCTCGCTCCCCACACAGGGTCGGACCCCCATGCTCCGCTCCCCCTCAGAGCTGGAGCCCCCATTCCCCACTGCCCCTCAGGGCCGGACCCCCGTACCCTGCTGCCCCTCAGGGCTGGATCCCCATGCCCCACCTGGGGCAGGGCTCTCCGTTT
>VZRL01005241.1:444660-465483 GCA_013397895.1 Origma solitaria
TTCCCCTCCATGTCCGCACCCCGTGCCCGGCTCTCTCTGCCCCCCAAGGGTAATTTTCCCCGTTTCCCCTCCATGTCCGGACCCCGTGCCCGGCTCTCTCTGCCCCCCAAGGGTCATTTTCCCCGTTTCCCCTCCATGTCCGCACCCCGTGCCCGGCTCTCTCTGCCCCCCAAGGGTCATTTTCCCCGTTTCCCCTCCATGTCCGCACCCCGTGCCAGGCCCCGCCGCCTCCCGGGACCACCCCGGCCCTGCAGCGTCCGCAGCCCCACAGCGCCCTCGGGCGGCCTCAGGGCAGCGCTGCAGCGCCGCGGTCCCGCCGAGCCCCCCCGGCCCCAACCGACTGCGGGGTAAAAGTAAAGAGCTCTTGCAACGTGTTCTTCTGCAAAACCACAAAAAAACACCGGCCGAGGCTTGTGCTAAGAGCGGTATTGCCGTGTTTTATTTGTGTTCACTTGTCCAACTGCAATTAGCACCGTAATGTCATTAAAGCCTGTCACAGGGAGCCCACGGGTGGGTATTGCTGCTCTAGCCTCTGGTGTCCCACAGCTCTGCCCCACTCCCGGCTCCATCACCGCTGGCCGAGGCTGTGGGTTTGAGCTGCTGACTGCTAATGGATGCATTCGGATTCAAGGCCAGAGAGAGTTTACAGCTGCAGTGTAAGAGTCACTCTCAGTGGGCACTTGTGCCACAGAGATAACCCAGCTGTAGTGGCCCAGAAGGGACTTGGCCAGTGCTGTCACACCTGCAACACACACCTGAGGCATGTAGGGGACTTCAGCCCATGGACCAGCGTGCCACCTTTCCCCTGGGCTCTATCATGGCTATTTCCATGGTAAGGCAGCCTAGGCCCACTGCAGGACTGGGACACGGCCAGTAAGGAATGCACTGGCCCAGAAAGACTTGAATTTAGGTCCTGTGCTCTTCCTGCCCAGTAAGAAGAATGTAAGTGTAAGAGGAAAGTATTGCTTACCCCACTAGAAGGTTAACAGGGCTGTCCTGGACAGAGGTTTCCAGACCCCAAATGTATCCATGCCACACACAGTGCAACAAGTCCACGGCTCCAAGACAGACCAGAGATTCTCTGCCTCTGTCTCATCCTTGCCAGACGCTCCAGCACTGGCCTCTTTGGCTTTCCCAAGCTCCTGGCTGGAAGTGGGCAAGGCAGGTGTGGTAGACAACTACGGACTAGTAATTTTCCAAAAATATTCCTGGGCTCTGGGTTTCCTTCCCACTTAAGTGTGACCCAAGACCACCCACCCCCAGGTAACAGACAGCCCCAGGTCACCCAACACACCATTTCAGAAATCTGCAATACTTTAATCAAACCCTACTTAAGGCAATTGTTACTTTCATGATTGCACATATTCCTCCCTCTAAAAAGCACAGCTTCATTAACACTCAAGGATGGGGTCAAGCTTCTTTCTTCCAATGGCCAGGCAGTGTGGCTGAAGCCACTGATGGCCTCCCAGTGCCAATGGCCACGGCCAGAAGAGCTGATCCCGGATGGCTGAGCAGGCATCAGGGACAACTGCCAGGAGCTGAGTGACAGCTCAGATGTACCACCAAGTTTTTGCCAAGGCTCATCTCACGCAGTCACCTACAGCGGAGAGGTTTAAGTATCAGGGCTGCGAGCTGAAATCATTGCGGACCACAAGGTCATGGCACAGAATTGGGGCTTTAAAAGTCACCACTACTCTCCAACACATGCAAAGGCTGGAGCAACCCCAGGCAGGCTCCAGGTACTGTGGGAAGAGACATCACTGAAGTGACAGCACCCAGAAATGATTTGCAGTGGAGTCCAGTTACATCAAGTGGCAATAAAACTGTAAGTGGCTGCAGGACAGCGTGCCCCATTTGGTGAGATGAACAGTGGCTTTTAAAAAGATCACTAAATCCCATCAGTGCTACCTATACAAACCTCATTCATTTTAAAGGCTCCCATTAAAGTGCCTTTTATCCCTAGCAATAGGCAGTTTTAAATTGCAAATAACTTCTCAGATCAGTCATCTTCATTCCACCGGAAAGAGGGGCTGTGGCTCAGGCGGCCCCTTGGGGACAAGGGTTCTTGAATACTGCATTGAGCGTCTGGACAAGGTCTCTGGATGAGCGGAAATGCTGTGCAGCAGGACTATCCCGCGGTGTTGCTGTGCTGTGCAGGGTCTCCGCTGAGCTGTCCAGGACTTCACCTTCCAGAGTGCTCTGGGGATCCAAAGCAGGTGTCACCTCCAGCGTGGACGTGTCCCAGTGGGAAGCGTGTCCCCATGGGAAGCATGCTGGGGTGGGCAGCTCAGGCTTCGGCATCGTCCTGGCTCAGGGCATCGGCGTCGTGCAGGAGCGGCGTGGTCTCGGAGGAGGGGGGAGCTTTGTTCTGCGTGGCAGGGGGATGGGGGCTCTTCTCGGCAGCGCTTCTCTGCAGGGGAGGGACAGAGGTCACAGCGTGGTCACACCTGGCGGTGCCACCGCACCCCCACCCGCGGCACACGCACCCCAAGCCTCTTGGACTCTCAGTGATCGAGGACCCTTTCCTTAAATTGAAGATTTTTGTACCTCCTTTTTGTACCTCCTGCCCTAGCAAAATGAGGTTCTTTCCGTTCCTGCCCACCAACACCTGTACCACCACCCAAACCCCCAGCCTGAAGAGCTGTGTGGAGGAGCTATGGGACAAAGCCAGTGTGCTGCACAGCATCTGAGATGGAAGGGAGATGGTGAGTCTTCTGAGGGACAGAGGAGCCTGACCCCCAGGCACCAGCTGCTGCAGACACAGGCAGCACTCGTTCCTAGGATAATGGCAGGCACAGCCTCTGGGGAAGGGTGGAAGCTGGTGCCTTCGGGCACCAAGATGGCTCCTCCTCACCTCAACACACCCACAAAACAGGTTCACCACCCTCGAAGCTGAGCCCGAGCCAGACACGCCTTCAAACAGATCACGTGGGCCCTGACCCTAAATCATGCAAGAACCCCAGGAGGAAGCAGCAAGTGACAGGAGTGGGTCACTTGTTGCTGCTGGGGACAGACACCCACCTGGCCCTCACCTATAGACTTTTGCTTGCTGGGGACACAGATTGGGGTGTTGGGAAGGGAGTGAGGCTTGTCTAACCCTTTGACTGTTGCCCATTGCTGCTCCAGTGTGGGCACAGTGATACCCCCAAAGACCTGGAAACTCTTTGGGCATGGTGGTATTTGAAGTTTGGACTTGACGATCTTGGAGGAATTTTCAACCTTAATGTGTCTATGATTCTAAAAGTGTCTACAGACCTCAGGTGAGGGAATACAGTCAGGGCAAAAAAGATGGTTAATATTCAAGGATCACCTCCTCCAAATTCAAGAATAGTTCACCCTAACAAGCATCCCAAGCCAGGAAAAAATGCTATCAGGGCAACATGGATGAACGAGAAGCTCCCAGACAAACACAAATACAAAAAGGAAGCATATGGAAGGTGGGACCTGGCAGGAATATAGGGGCACTCTCCCGGCATGCAGGGATGAAGACAGGAAAACCAAAACCCAACTGGAATTGAATCCAGCCAAGGATGTCAGAGACACGAAAGGCTCCTCTAAGTATCCAGGTGACAAAAGAAAGAGGAGGGAACATGCAGGCCCGGGGCTGAATGAGGAAGGGGACCCCAGAAACCAGGGGAAAGTCCAGAGCAAGGAAGATGCACCCTTGGTAGAAGAGGATGAGGTCAGAGAATACCTAAGTAACCTAGACATGCACAAATCCATGGATCCTCATGGGATGAGCGGGCTAATGTCGCAGCAAAGCCATTTGCTGCTGTCTTGAACAGTTCTGGCAATGGGGATGGGGGCCCAAAGACTGAAGGAAAGCAAATGTCACTTCAATCTTGAAAAAGATCAAGAAGGAGGATCTCAGGGGCTACAGGCCAGTGAGCCTCCCTTCATCCTGGAGAAAGTGATGGAGCAGCTAATTCTGGGAACCATTTCCAGACACATGAAGGACAACTGAATGATCAAGTGTAGTCACTTGGCTTCACCAAGGGGAAATTGTGCTTGACCATCGATGATGAAATGACTGGCGTGGTAGACGAGGGGAGAACAGTGGATATTGTCTACATGGACTCCAGGCTTTTGACACCATCTCCCATGCAAACTTTATAGGGAAGCTGATGCAGTAGGGCCTGGATGAGCAGCCAGCGAGGTGGAATGAAAAGTGGCTGAACAGCAGGCCCAGAGAGCTGAGTGTACACCAGGGGTCAATACTGGGGCCAGTCCTATTTAACATCTTTATTAATGATCTACAAAAACTGGGGGGTGTGGCTCGTACACCAGAGGGACCTCAGCAGGCTGAGAAACGGACTGGAAGGACCCTCATGAAGTTCAACAACAGGATGTACAAGGTCTGTCACTTGGGATGAACAGCCCCACACACCAGTACACACTAAAGGTCACCCAGCTCTGCAGCAGTTTGGCAGAAAAGGACCTCAGGGTCTTGGAGACACCGAGCTGAAGGTGAGCCAGCAGCGTGCCTGGGTAGCAAAGGCAGCCAACTGCATCCTGGGCTGCACTGGGAGTGTTGGCAGCAGGTCCTGGAGAGATCCTTCGCCTCTGCTCATCACTGGCGAGGCCATACATGGAGTACAGTGCTCAGTTTGGGATTCCCAGGACAAGAGAGATGGAGCTACTGGGAAGAGTCCAGCAAAGGGCCACTAAAGTGGTTATGGGATTGGACTGTCTCTCATGTGAGCAAAGGCTGAGAGAGCTGGGAGTGTTCGGCCTCGAGTAGAGAAGGTTCAGGGGGATCTCACCACTGTAAACAAGTTTGTGAAGGGAGGGTGTTATTACAAAGTCAGGCTCTTCTTGGTGGTGTCCAGGGACAGGACAAGAGCCAAGGGGCACTTAAACACAGGGGATTCCATCTGGACAGTAAGAAATAATTTTTCTTTTTTTTTTCTTTTTCTGTGAAAACTGTAAAAACGGGAACAGGTGGCCCTGGGGAATCACCATCCCTGAAGATATTAAGAGACATCTGGACATGATCCTGGGCTAGGTGACTCTGCTTGAGCAGAGGGATTGGGATAGATGACCTCCAGAGGTCCCTTCAACCTCAACGACTCAGTGATTTTGTGTTCCTGTAATACAAACCCAGACATTTTATACAACAGAAATTCCCTCTTGAAAGCCTCCCTGTTGAGGCTTCCTGCATGCAGGGGAGGGGTGACACCCACCAGTGGACTACCTCTGTAACCCCACAAGTTTTTACCCATTCAAAAAACTTACCTCTGGATCTCAAACGCTCAGAGATCGGGGGAAAGAGGCAAGAAAAGCATTTCCTCACACCAGTCCTACTTTTCCCCCCAGTCCCTGCTGATATTATTAGGGCAGCAGATCAGGTACACAAGGAGAAACAATAAGAGCACGTGCTTGCAACCTGGTTAAGTGCCAGTATTAAGACATCTAAATTGCCCCGAATAAAGCCATGAGACAACACCATTCCATCAAAGCTTGCCAGGAGGGCATGTCTGAGAGATGCGGACAGCAAACGTTTCATTTGATTGGTTTTAAGTGAAGTTTAATCAAATCAGGATGAGAGAAAAGCGTGTTACCTTGACTGGGTACCCACCTACAGTCTGGCTTCCCGCAACACCGTCCCCTTAACCGGAGGCAGCTTTTTGGCAGAGGTGGCCTGGTTTGCCTTATTACTGTCTGAGCTCTTTTTATTGCTACTCCAAAATAAAGAGCATTTTTCCTAGAAGACAATCAGTCTAGTTTATGGTGCACTTGGACATGAATTTCACGAGGGTTCCAATTTTCGGAGGAGATTTGAAAAAATCACTGTTTAACTAGAATCTAGTTATTAATGAAGATTTTGAAATTTAGATTAAACTAAGTCCTATTTGAGATTTTGTTCAGTGTCAAGCCAGTTTTAAAATGGTCTGATTGCCTTTTAAAAGTGTCACCACATAGGCTTTTGGCCACAATGGCAGAGCTACAACATCTGGGGGTGTTTTACCCCTGTACAGATTATGCATTTTTTAGAGCTGTGAATCCAACAGATGCATTTCAAACTGGCTCCACTATAAACTAGACTAAGATTTAAGTGTTTCACAGTACCTCATCTGCACTGGCTTCAGAGCACACTGCTCCCTCCAGAAGCCAGAGGCATACAAGAGAGCTGAGGGAGGAGCGGGGTTCAGGGAGACCTTCACACTGGCAAACACGTGAAGCTGTGGACAATGTCCCCGCTCAGTGTCCCCTCTGACATCGCCTGTGACTTCGAGAGGCAGAACTGTGCACGATTAAGCAATCAGGGCTAGATCAGCAACACTTCAATCAAATGAGGAACACACCTTGGCTGCAAATTGCTGTCTTCCAGTTTACAAGCTCTTATCTACTCATTAGGCAGAGACGTTCATGTGTTGTTGTTTTACAGTTTTCTTAGAGATTTATAAGGTCATTGAAGCTTTTTAATCACTTCCCAGGTAGTCAGGCACTTCCTGCCCTTGATTTTTAGTTTTAGCACTTCATGACTCTTTTGGCTGAGCACAGAAATACAGCTACCTTATGCCTGGGCCTGGGATATTTCACAAGCAGATATTCAGTTGGCTTGAATGGTTTAAAATCCAGCTTTTCTCCCTCACCCTTTCTGACATGGTTAAATCTCTTTGATACCGGGAATTAAGACTTGCACAAAGCAGGGTGAGGAAATGCCAGCTCAGGGCTGCATAAGGTGTTAGAAATAGCTGCCCAGCCCTATTTCTGAGCCGCTGGGGTCACGCAGCAGAGTGCAGCCTGTCTGCCAACAACCACCCACATGTGCTGAAGTGGAGCAGTTCATCCCAGGACCATCCTGGGAGCACACTAAGGGTTTGCTGGTGAGCTCTGGGCTCCATGCTGAGCCCTAGCATCACTCCCACCCTGCAGGGACGTGTGTGGAGGAACAAGGGGATTTGGGATCATGTGCTTAAGTCACTTAAGTAATTGTAGACTTGATTAAAATCCAATTACGTGGTACTCTGAGAACCCTGGTACTATTTAAGGTGGGTTTGCATCAGTGTTTCAGTAAGGGCAGTAACCAGCTGAGCAAAGGCAGCCCCTCACACAGGCTTCCCCTCAGTCTGCTCTCATCCCCAGCACTGCCTTTTATCCCAAGCAGCCTCTTCACCTCTGCAGCTTTAGAGCCAGCCTGAGCCACCTGATCAATCAGCTTCCTTTGAAATAGGGTTAGGGTAGGGGGTTAGATCTCTACTTTGAGAACTAAAACTTGTCGAGGGCTTAGTGTTATCAGATCACTGTGGAGCCAGAGCCACAGATCTCCACTGAGTGTTTGGGCAGTTTTATATTCTGTCCTGACAGCTCAGCTCACAGCCTCACCCCACTGCCTGCCCCATGGCCCAGCTGCCAGCTCCCAGCAGCCTTCAAAGGTCTTCACTTCTCAGTAAGCTCAGATCCACAAAGGTTCCGAGGGTTTCACTTGCAGAGCTCTTTGGAGCAGTTTGCACAGAAACCAAGCACGTCTCAAGGAAAGACAGAATCTGTGCTGGGCTGAGAAGCAGCCACAGTGGCTGTGTCCCCTCTGCAAGAACACAGCAACTGCATTTCACTTAACTAGCTGTGTTCAAACAGCTCCATCCTCTGGAGAAGGCTCTGCTCTGACTGCAGAACTCTTGGGACCCTGCAGAGATGCAGATCTGTGCAATGGCACAGACCTGCTGCTGCCTTCTGCAGAGGCTGGGTTGATAAAATAGGCTCGTTTCTTCATTAGCTGCATGAGCTGAGAAATACCTCCTCCTCCAGGAAGCCACTTTCATCACTGCTGTGCACCAAGAAAGCCAGAAATGCTTCATGTTATCTATGCAGCCAAATTTCTAGATGGCTAAGGAAGTCCTGCTGCTGTCTGCTGGCACCTGGCACCATTAGAAGATTGTTGGTGGCATCAGCCAATGCTTCCTCAGACATGTTAGATTGTCAGCCCAAACTACATCATCTGATTAAGTCTGATTTGACTAACAGCATTTCCCATCAGGGATCTGCAGATTCTTACCTTACTCATTGCCATGAGCACAGCTGCTGAGATAATGAGTGGGACACTCAGCCCAAGGAAGATGTACTGTATGTAGTCCAGCACCGACGGGATCAGCACCAGGTTGTTGTAAAACTGCTTTAGGACTGAGCCTTCGATGGATCCACTCTGCTCAAAAAAGCAGAGTTGTCAGTGGCATTTCTGTCCAGGGCTGAGACAGACCAGCTGACTGATTTCTCTCCCGCCACCTCCCAGGATAAATTAGGGAATTTATTCAAGAAGCAGTCAAGCTAAAAGCTTTTACTAAATAGCTGGAGTCAGCTGGACATGCACCCACAGCTGGAGGCTGCACTCCCTGGCCCACATGAGGACAGAGATGCCGGCAGCTCTGGCCAGGGCCCTTTTCAACCCCACATCTAGGGCAGAGCCAGAGATTTACCAAGTATAGTGCAGGGTTTGTTCAGCTCAGAGGGATTAATGGCATAGCCAAGTATTGCAAAGCCTTCTGTTGGTGCTTAATTAGTCTGGCTGGCTTAAAGCTTTATCCAAAGCGGAGTTTCCCCAGCGCTTGGTGATGGGGAAGCAGGAGAGGCTCTGCAGAATCAGGCTGAGGAAGGCAGCTCACCTCTGCAAACCACAGCAGCGGCAGGACCACTGGCTGAATTTTCCCTGTTTGGCTGGAGGGAAGAAAATAAAAAGAGAAACACACACTTAGGTTGATGGTTGATCAGGTCACAATCAGTACCATAATTCTTCTTAAGGGGATGTGTCTGACAGATGGATAGTGGCCAGGAAACCAGCACAAGGAGGTGGCAGTCCCTGCTGCTCCAGTGAGCTGCTCCCACCTTGGGGGACCATGTCCTCCAACCTGTGCTTTTCATGCAAGAGCAGAGCTCATGCTGCCATGGGGGCTCGAGTGGCCAAGGACAGCATTAAGGGCCATCCCAAACCTGGGTTCCAGCTCAGAGAACCAGAAAGCTCAAGTTCATGTCTCAGTCACCTGAATGGCACCGTGGGGGCTGTCTGCAGGTGTTTGCCCCTCAGCCAAAGCAGCAAGAGCACACTCCCAGCCTGGCTGGTATTTAACATCTGGCACCACATAGTTTGGTTATAGAGACCTCGTGTTTGCTTTCACAGAGCTGGAAGTGTCTTTTTGGACACAGCCTTCACTCTCAGCCCTGCTGGCAGAGTGGGTTTTGCCTCTCCACGTTGCAGGTAACACCTTGATAGGCAGCAGAGTGCAGGTGAACAGCTCCTGCCTCTCCAGGAGGAACAGTCTGTCCACTGGCTGTCTGACCAGGCTCAGGGATACTCCCCAAGCCAAGCAAACAGGCAGCCACACTGCACTGCTAAAGAATGGAATTTGTGGTCACTGGAATGGATGATGTTTCAGCAGGAGCCAGCTGGCTCCAGCAATCAGGACAACTGCTCATGGTAAAGCTGCTTCCTCTTTGGGGAGAGCAAACTCTGCAGTGGCCTCAGCTTCAGCAGCACTCCCTGGTCAGGGAAGGGAGATGGACACTTCTAGAAGGTGACCACTTACATTATACCAGACACCTGCTTTATGTATAGGTTCAGCTGGAGCTTGATGGAGCAGTTCATGGGGATGCCCGTCATCTGCACAGGAAGAGACCAATTCATCAGTAATCCCTAAGTGACTTCACAGGGACCAACAGACCCTGTCCAGCAACACCCCAAGACCATGAAAATATCACACTTCAAAGCTGATCTTGTTACACCCATTAAGGCATAGGTTTCTCATGACTCTGCAGTTTTGCAAGGCATTTTTACAAGCAGAGACTTTTTTTGAACTATACCTGTTTGTACTCAGCAGCCTGAAGCTAGATAAGAATACAGTTAACTGTACTGTTATCAGTAGATGTTTGATACTGTAATAAACTTAATTAGATTTTCATAACTGTGATAAGAAAAGCAGTCAAAACCCAATGTCTAGATAAGACACACAGTTTACCTTACCTCAAGGGAGAAATCAGGTTTTTGCTTGAGCAAACACCATTGAACATTTGGAAAAACTGACCACAGACAACACAGGCTGCGGGTGGAAAATGCTGAAGTCCCTTTCCCATCAGCAGCTGGGACAATGCTGCCTCAGGACACCCCAAATCATCCCCTCTGGAGTGGTGACTCCACCCTCACGCTGTAGGTACATGAGGGGTGTAACGCAGCAGCAGCCCTGTGCAAAAGCAGTCAGTTCCAGATGGGCAGCTTGAGAGAGTGGAAGAAGCCAGCCCAAAAATGGAGGTGCCAGCTTGAGCCACAGCGTGGTTTTCAGACTTTGCCAGCCAGTTCTCATGGCAATGTGCGTTTGCAGATTTGGGGCAGAGCTGGGCTGCTGCCAGATACACCTCCTGGTGTTATAGGCCTGAGTCAGTGGAAAGAACTGCACTGTGCTTATCGAAACAATTATATTTATAATTGGTTCTGCAATTCTCTAGAAGCCAGGCTAATTATTCAATTAGTATATGGCTTTGACAATTTTATCTGCACATGCCCTCGCCAGTCTTTGCACTATGGAACCTGCTTAAATCAGCGCCACGAGAGCAGAGTGGTGCCACGCTCAGCTGATGGCAGGGTCCCTGCCATGCCGGGCTGGTCCCTGGGGTGAGGGGATGACCTTGGTGGGCTCACTCACGGGGTGCACATCAAGGAAAAGCCCGTGCTGCTCCTTGCTGGGGTGCAGGCCTTCGACAGCGTTCACCAGGGACGGGTCGGCGTTGTAGAAGTGAGGGTGGGAAATGAACATCGGTGCATCTGCATGAGATTAAAGACATCCTAAGCTCTTCCACACCCACCTAAGAGCTTTTGTTGAGGTTTTTAAGCCGTTGCAGTACTTGTTCTGAACAAGCTCTTATATTTTTCTCCTCCCACCCAGCAAGTTCCGTTCCGTCCCCGCAGGTTATTCCATCGCTCTGGGTGGGTTAAAGACCAGCCACTCTCTCCAGCTGTGCACCACACAATGCCATGGTAACTCACTGTTCCCAGGCATGAGTTAGGACACCCAGTCTGGACGGTCACTCCTGCATGACGCACACTCAGTGTCCAAAGTTAACATTTAATTTGGCAGTTGCATGGGCTGCCTCTTCCTTGCTCTCCAGCTCAGGGGACATAATGCTCCCACTGTATCCTTGGCCATTCCCACAAAAGCCAGGCTGTCATAGGGCCGGGGAACTGAGGGGATTTTGGGCACAAGGGTTTTCCCTCTTTCCCTCATTGCCAAAATGCCAGTGGGAGCGCACACGGAGCCCAGCAGTATTTTTCAGCACCTCAGCAGCCACTAGAGCTGATTTTCCAGACAGCCAAGTTTGTGTCACATCTCAAATTTAATATTGGTGCATCGGGGAGAGCCAGGGAGCACAGGACTTACTGAGCCTACAGGAGCTGACGTTCTGGATGCCAGACTGCAAGCAGGGGCAGAAGCCCTCATTCGGTGGATAGTCTGTGCCGTTGGCAAAGAGGGTTTTCGGCGCCACGAAGCGATAGGTGGGCACACCCTTGAACTTCCCAGACTTCTCGTACACCAGTGTCATGGATCTGGAAGGGTTGCAGTGGAGAAGGATCAGGATTAGCCAACAGGTTCCCAGCATAGAACTGGGTTCTTATCTTGGCTGGATAAGATGCAGTTGCAATGTAACTTAGACTTTGAGATCAAGATAAACACTCAGAGCAGTGCTTTGGATGGGGAATGAGTATTTAAGCCTTTTGCTTTCCATGTTTTAAGCATATACAAAGAGTTGGTCGGGACTAGTTATAGAGAGAAACCACAAGCTTACAAGTCTGTTTGCTATATCCAGGTGAGATTTGTTTAAAGGCATGTAGTAATCCCCAGGGCTGCTCTCCAAGAGATAATACCCACTTTATGCAAGCCTTGGCTCCAAGGTGCTCCGTTACAGGGCAGGGACACTGGAAAAATCTCTTTTGCAGGCCAGCTCCAGCAACAGGCTTCCAGGGGAGTGGAAAATTTCCCTACATGACACAGCAAGACTTTTCTCTTACTACAACAGGCTACTGATGTTGTGCTGCAATATTGCTACCAGCTAGCCAGGATTAATGCAAGCTTCCAGGACAAAAGTTTGCTCCCTTCACACTTGAGTGAAGGGAGATCAGAGATCTCTCTCTCTACAGGGATCAGAGAATCACAGAATGGGTAAGTGGGTCACAGAGAGGACCCAGGACAGCCTGGCCAGGCCAAGGGGATGCTCATTCCTATGAGTGCCTTCTGATGGCAGGACTGAGGACGGGGAATTGAGGGCAAGTTCAGCAGCTGCATGTGTGCCTCTTGGCTCTGCTCACCTTCCAGCAAGGAGGCAGGGGTTGCTGTAGCACATCATCAGGATAAAACCTTGGTAGCTGCATCTTAGCATCAGCTGCACTTCACGTGCACAGAGCACAGGAGATGAGCCCTGCCTGTCCGGCAGGAAGGCAGCTATGCTCTTAGCCTACCAGCTGATGTTTGTGACTCTGGGTGAACACAGGCTGAGGCAGAGGACTGGGGAGAAGACATAGCACTGCCTGGTGAAGAAGCTGAGCCACTTCCCCCACAGTTCCATGTGGCAGGAACCTCCTGTGCCAACAACAAACCAAGCTTGGTTCCACTTCGCTGGAAGCCTTGCCTGGAAGCATGCTCTGTTCCAGAGGTTTCTGTAGTTTTACAGGAATGGTATGTGTTTAAACTTCAGTTACATATGTAACCTGCAAATTCCCGGCTCCGGGTCATTTTGGTGTTTGCTGATGTCCCTTATACAGAGGAATCCCTGTGCTATTGCTGGGCTCAGCTGCCTGTTTGTTCACTGAAGAGGTCATTGTTCTTCATTCAACATGAGCACTTGCTTGTTTTGCAGCGCTATCTACAAAGCCAGAATTAACATTATCTTCCCCAAGCTAGGGACAGGGTGTTTGTGCTGCTTCCCCTCCTTGCAGCCCCAGGGACAGGCACCCAGGCCGGCTCTGCAGGGTACTTTAACCCCTGTGTGATCAGCTAAGGTCAGGGTGTCTTACACAAGAAGAGTGGGAAAAAAAAAAAAAAAAACCAAACAAAAAAATAGAAGAAAGACCCTGGAAATGGTGGCAAGAGTTTTCCCCCTGACATAACTTCTACAAGGGTTTAGTCAGCTGAAAGAGTTCCGCAAACAGTTACAGTTGCATTTCCCTCTGACAACCCTTACTTCTCCTTCTCACTGCCCCTATCTTATCTGCATAAGATAACCGCATCTGGTTATTTTCTACTGATTCAACGTGGGCAAGTTGGACTTCTCCAGTGACCTGGAAGGTATTTATGGACACCACAAGATGCTGATAATCAGACAACTACGCTGTTTGCAAAGCTCAGATACCAAACTGCAGCTGAACTTTAACTACGGAAACAAATCCTGAGGCCTCTGCGTCACTGCATGGGGCCTCTGTGTGTGTAGGATGAGTCCAGCGTGTCCTGCCACCTGCATGGGGACAGGCTGGCAGCTGTGGCCTCACCTGCAGGCATCAGGGCTGTAGAACTCCAGGGAGGTTGGGGGCATGAATGGTGGCCACATCTCCCCCGCTGTCCCATTAATCATGTTGCACTGGCTGCTCCGCCAATAGTTCACCTGCGGGACAAATGTAGAGAGAAAAACTCAGAAGGATGAGTTTGCTGGAGTCAGCTTTCATCCCTGCATGGAATATTCACCACCCCACACTGCTTCCATAGCACCTTAGGATAGCAGCATCAAAGATCTTTCCCATCTTAAGCCTATTTTCCAACCTCCAGGACTCCATGAGTCAAACATCCATCCAATTAATGGCGAAGATCTACCTGTCCCAAGTGCTCCCACACTGGTTGATCTGTAGGTCTGGCTGATTTTAGCTAAGGTAAGAATTGCACAAGGGAAGAGCAAAGCATCCCTTTAATAAGGGTATTTAATGCCTTAAACACAGGTCACAGGAGCCTGAGACTTCAACCATTAGAAACAACCAGCTGCAACAGCACTGCAAGGGAATCCAAATGACACGCATGAGGAGATGAATTTAATGCTTCCTGACAAGCCCCTTGCCACATGGCTGCCTTTTGGCTACTTGCTAGAACAGAAGTTGCAGCACTTGAAGTCCTGTAGAAACTTGTCTTCAAGCCTGACCCAGACACAGCACCCAGAGCTCTCAGTTTAGCCTGCTTTAAATCAGGCATTGCCCCATTACCAAAGGTTTGCTGCCAGACACCCACCTTCTTCAGCCCATTCCATGAATCCACCATGTGAACCTGACTGATGTCCTTCATGCCTGTGTTTACTGTGAACAGTCCTGAATTGGAGTTGTTAAACTGCAGAGAGAAGGAACGACTGTTTAATCCACTGTACACAGCAAGACTGCAACACATCACTGACTTTGGGTGCTCCATCAGCTCTAGGGGTGCCCCACACACCGTCAGCTACTCAACTTCTGCTTATTTCAGTTGAGTGTCTGAGCTACCCCCAAGACCAATATTGCTGTGATTTTAGCATTCCCAACCAACGCTTTACTTACATCCATAAACAATCCAAACTTCCCCTTGAAAGGGATCAGGCCAGGAACAAGCTTATTTATCGTGTCTATAAGGGGGTCGTCATACCCCCACAGGATCTCCCCCACCGTCCGGTTCATGAACGCCTCCTGTCCCATGCCAGCCAGGGCTGCACTCAGGAAAATCTTCACAACATTTGGCAGTTTTTCCATCATCACAGCTGCTCCCTGGGAGAGAAAACAAACCTCTGGGATGAGAGCCCCACCTTTACCAAAGAGGAAGCATTTTTGGTGCCAAGCCAGATCATTCTTCTGCTTGCATCTATAGCCCCAGAGGAGTCCTCTGGACAGACTGAGGCTCTTCATTTTTTCCCAGTTTGGGAAGAAAGCAGTTGAGGGTTCACAGGCTTGATTTCCCCACAGGATGCCCAAGTGAGGTTGCAGACTCAAGCCCAGCTGTTCTTCCAGCCCCTCTGCACAGTGTGGTTTTGGAACAGTAGCAGCCCAACAGAACAACTAACACCCAAAAAGCAGAAAATTGCATTTTATAAGCTTAACCACCTCATTGCTTGATTAGCCTTAAGCCCTACAAAAAAGTGATTCAATAATTCAGTGATTCAGTGCTGGGCATCACCACCCTCCCCGCAAGCTCAGAAGGTGGAACCCATCCAGAAGGTGGAACTTACCATCATCAAAATGTTTGGCACAACAATGTACTCTTCTTCGGTGCCATTGGACAAATCTGGCTCGAAGAAAAGGTTCCGGTACTCCAGGTAGGAAACGGTGTCATTGTCATGGAATGTGATATTTGTTTTATACCTGTACTCCCTGCAAAGAGATGGGAGATCCTGGGAACCTTCCCCCTGGCAGAGTCCCTGCAATCTGTGGAGCAAGAATGGGCTGCACAGGCCTGGGCTTGCTGCTGAAGGAGACCAAACCCCAGAGAGGAACCACAGGGCAGCTGGGGAGGCAGCGTGGGAACAGATATCAACCTCACACCCTGACCAGGGGCAGGGTCTGGCAGAAGGAGAAGGAAGCCCAGGAGTGAAGCATCCCTGACAGGTTGGACTCTTGCAGACACAAAGCGTTTCTTCCCAACTCAACACCCAGCTGACAAGAAATTTAGGACAAAAGTGTAAGTCTCCTCTGTTGCTTCACCTACAGCCACGGGAAAGCCCAGCCCCATCAGAGAGGTGCCCAGATACGCAGAGCCAGAGCAACCTACACACCAAAACAGCCTGCAAACAGCAGGGGACCAGTCAAGACACCCCAAGTTCCACCAGGGAGCCCACACTGATTTGCTCCCAAGCTCCCTAATGGCTCCTAGGTTCAGGGCAGCCTGACCCTCCACACGGCATCGTGGCCCTTCTGCTCCTCAGGGCTTCAGGCCATCCACGTGCTGCACACTGCCCCAGTGCTGCTGGACTTCAGCCCATGCCACAGGGGCAGCCCCAGGCCCATGGAGGCTGCAGTGCTCTGCAGCAGAGTGAGGTTGTCCCCAACATCACAAGCCTGTTACTGCTCCTGGAAGAACTGAAGCTCAACTCACCAGCAAAAACAAAGTCCTCCACTGTGAAGCCTCTGTTTTACAGCTTTAGGGAAGGGCACTAATCTTGCTCAGCAGGAACACAAGGACACTAATAAGCTTTGCCCCTTTGTTTATTCTTATTTATAGTAAGTGACACTTTTCCCCAAGCCAAGTGACTGATGCGATGGCAACATACAGAACCCACATGGTGTGACCTGGCAAGGCCAGAGGAAACAAGGGCATATACATACTGCCAGACTTCCCCTCCACGCTGCTCAAACAGCTTTGGATTAACCAGTAATCTTCCCACATGAGCTTGCTTAGGCTGCTGATTTAACCTCGCCACGTTAGTGTAGGCACTGATATGTCAAAGATCACTGCTCATCGGGACGTTCACATGCTCAACATCAACCTTCACTTTCTGTTTCAGGTGCTGAGAAGCACCTGGGGCTTCAGCCACCGTTCTGAGCCATGGCAAATAGACCCAGCCCTGCTGTGTGTGGGTCTGACCCAGTGTCAGTGCTCCATACATGTTCTCCATACCTGTTCCCAAGACCAGAGCACTCACGTTAGGCACATTCTGGGTCTTACATTAGATAAGGACTTAGGCTGACCCATGAAGTTTGATACTGAGGTGACTCCAGCTCAAGGGCTGAGCTCTTAAATGCACAATGAAGATAAAACAAGAGCACCCACCACCACACCAACACCCCTCATGCTATGTTTGGACCATATCAGCCAATATCTGGCTACCCAACAGGCTCCGGAGTGGGACAGAGCTCCATAACTCAGTGGAGCACCCACCAGTCTCACTACCTCAGTGGCCAGAAGTCCTACATGTGGCCAAATGAGCTCTAATTGCTCTTTAGCATGACCAGAGCAATTAGAGCACATTTGGATCACTTTAAAATCCAGTGCAACTGGACTCTCATCAAGCCTGCTGATGCAATGTCCTCCTGCCAGAGCAGTCAGCGAGCAGCCTGGCAGACAGCAGTGGTCAGGCCCACGCCAAGCTGGACCACAAGTGGTACCTGACCTGTACACGTAGGGTCCACGCTGGCTCAGCACTGGCTTCGCTCCCTGGAGGACCTGGTCGGGGTTCAGCACTTCGAAGAAATGCACCGACAAGTAGAAAGGAACAGGGATGTCCTTCCACATTTGAAAGGAGATGCTGCTGGGGTCAATCCTGACATTCTGTAAGGGAAAAAAGGAGTAAGGAGACACAACGTTTCGTCTCTGTGGCTGCAGATAAGCACAGCCACCCTCAGCTCAATGTACGGCAAAGCCGAAGGTGGTAGTTCCAACGAAGGCTCTCCAGAGGATCCAGGTGTGTTTGGCAGACTGAAACCAAGCTGGATCTACACTGAGAACTCTTGTGTGTGCAGAAGCATCAAGTTTATGCCACAGGATGTCTGCTAGCTTATTTATTCAGGCTTAACTTTTCAAATCCTACCCATAAGGGCTTCCGAGTTGTTTTGATGTGCTGGAGTCTTGGCTCTGCACTAGACAAACCAGCACTGAATTATTCACTGCTCTGCATGTTTTACTTGTCTGCCAGAAACAACCCTGTCCCAAAGGCCTTCACTTGTGGGTTTGGCAGCTCCACACAGCCAGGAGCAGGCAAGGGCTGTGAGAAGTGCCATAGCCATCCTCACAACTGTTTGGGTACCAGCAGGGAGTGCCCACTAGATTCCCGAAAAGAAGACAGAGAATTGGGATCACAACTCAGCTGTGTCCCAACAGCACGGCACAAGACACCTCTGCTGCCTCTCAGCTGCCAACCTGCATTGACTCATAGCTGATCATGAGGCAGGTCAAAGGCAAGGAAAAATCGTGTTCCCATATCACTGTGTACTGGGAAATGCCCACAGGAGCTAAAAGACAACTTAAGCCCTCTTCAGCTCAGGACCACCTCTGCCTCCACTCCCTCCCTGCCTCCAGGGGGCTGCAGCAAGAGCTTGTTCCTTCTTGAACATTTACTTTGGATGTGTTCCACCATAATCTTTTCTTCTGCACGCACAAATCCTTGCCCTGCTTAGGTAACCCAGCCAGCTTATGGAAGTGGGGTTGATCCACCAAGTGGAAGAGGCACGTGGGCTCTGTCCTGGTGCAGCTCAGCAGCCCCACAGCAGCTCCTGCTCGGGAGCAGCTCCATCTGACTAGACACATATTTGCTGACACAGGGGGTTGAGGTGGAACACTGCCAGAGGCTTCCCCACAATGCCCCATCTTTCTTTAGGCATTCATGGTGAGGCTGAGCCACCTGTGAGCAGCAGGGCTCTGCAACCCCTCATCCAAGCCCTACCCCTGAGCAGAAATCTCCATAATGCTGTGTAACCCATAAAACCTAGCAAATTTTTCCCACCGCCACCTTCATGCCCACATGCTGCTTTAATTTTGCCAGCCTCAAGGATTTCATGGCAAAGAATAAGTAATAGGACGAATTTTTTTTTAGTCTGCTTTATAATCCTGATTGTAAAGTGTCCAATTGGGTATGATCAGGAACATCTTGTCTCCTTTACTTGCTTGTTCTGTCTCGCACTCCCTCAATCACCTGTTGCATATGCATTTATCTTTATAATATGTACCCAGTCAGATGGAGCCACATCCCAGCTCCCTGCCGCCCTTCCCTCTCTCCCACCTGGGCATAGCAGCTCAAGACACTCCACAGGCGCTGCTACATAAGATCCACATAACAGGGTAACCTTAAAGTCAAGCTACTTGTAGGTCAAAACAAACATGGTCATATGTCTGAAATAAAAATAGAATATTTGTCAACTAGATGGGTTGCAAACGGTCACCGAGATGTTTGACCCCTCCTGACCAGGCTGATCTTTGCTCCTGAGGAACTGAAAGGAACTGGTTACTGCCCATCAGCTCCAGACAGGGCCAGAAGAGCAGCAGCTCCACCACAGTGACCAAATCCTGCTTCTCCAGGAGGGACGCACCCTGCTCAGTAAAATTGAGAGATGAGGTGTCCCCTGCAGACTGGGAGGAGCACTCCAGCTGGGTGTCAGTCAGACCTCACCCTCCACATCCTCTCACCAGCCTCCTCCACACCTGCTACATCAGCAAGGACAGTGCCGGCGCCTGCTCCCGGCTCCCACCACCCAGGACAGCACCAGAGGTCCCAAATGGAGCAGCCAGGGGTGGCAGAGGGAGGAGTTGATGCAGTCTCACTGTATTCAAGCTCATACCTCAGGCAGGTCTGGGGCATTCCAGAACAGCAGTATCCCCAGGTTTTGCAGGGCTAACGCTGCAGACAGCCCAACGCAGACAGGGCAGGAGACAGGCTCCAAGTTCCCTGCTTTCTGTGTCTTTCCCTGCAGGCTTTACGCAAAGATATCCCTGAAACAACCACCTCTCTGTAGCTGCTTTTCCATCAGGATACACCACCCTGACAGAGCTCAGGAAGCAAGGATGGCCAAATCAACCTTTACCTGCCCAACCCCAGTTCTTCAAGCTCCTCTTACCCACGCTACTCTGAAGATCAACCCGGGAGTTTCAGTAAGGCCCTGAATATTTCTCATCACCCACCATCGTTCAGTTATTAAGTATAACGTGAAATGGAAAAAAATATAGCTCAGGGCCATTTTGTGTAATGTTGAAGATGTTGAGACTAAGAGCTTGAGGTGAAGGGAGGAGAAACAAGGGTTGGTCTTTTCCTCATCTTCTGTTCTCATTGCAAGTTACTAGGATTTAGCTAATTAGGTTGAAAGAATAAGGATTAGCTAAAAAGAGGGCAGAAAGGTTTTTGCACAAAAAATGTAATTTCTGCACTGCAGGGGCCATTCAGCCTTTTATTTGCAGGTACCAGCTCCTGATGTCAATGAAACTGAACAAAGATTTTCTACTGTTTAATCTACAGGACTGTCTGGTTCCGCCCAGCCAGTAGCACTTCCAGGGGGTATGTTTAAGTAGGTCATTTTCGGCAGAGACTTTGCGCCACATGCGACGCCAACCATTGGCTATGAGGTGTTTGTTCACCTCTTTCATCAGAAGCAAATTTTCAGGGGCTGACCTGGGTAGGTGGAAGCTTGGAGAAAGGCCAAAGCAGGGAGCACATCTGCTTTGGACAGGGACAAAAAGGTTTGGCTAAATGTGGGGATGAGCTCTGCATTACAGCAGGATAAGTGGTGTTCCAGCAGCAGGGACAGGAGTGCTGGTTCATAAAACTGTGTGGCAGTTACTGAACAGATCAACAACTCCATCCACAGCCCCACATTGAGAGGACAACCCCTCTTCAGCCTCAGGACCTCTCCTGTGGATAAAACTTCTTCACAGAAGCAACTCTCCAGGTTTTCAGTCTAGCAGAGACGATAACTCAGAGGTTGCTTCATGCACAAGGTTCTTTGGAACACTCCTGCACATCATCTGTCCTGTTTCCAGTTGGGAAAGCATCACACGTGTGAGCCCAGCAGTCTGCTCACCTATTTATGAAAGGAATAACTGGTGCTGCAGGTACAGGCAGGCAAGAAGGGAGGAAGGATTGCTGCTCAGGGTGATGCTCTGCCAAGCACTCTATCCCCAGACAATTCCAGTGATGCAAAGAGCCCTTGTTAACCAGGGGTGGGAAGCTGCTGACTCCAGGCAAATCTGCTGTCACCGAGGGCGGAACACCCCCAAGCCCGCATTTGCCCAGAGGAAGAGCCCGAAGCTGCTCGCAGCTGCAGCAGCGACAGTGCCACCTCCAGCGCTCGGCTCTCCGGACCGCCCTGCACAAGGCAAACGTGCCCTCACACCAGCCCCAGCCCCAGCCCGCAGCGCACCGGCCCCAGCCACCGACAGCACCGACAGCACCGACAGCACCGACAGCACCGACAGCACCGAG
>VZRL01005241.1:465782-489472 GCA_013397895.1 Origma solitaria
GGGGCTGGCTGCGGCAGGCCACGCCCCCAGCCCCGCCCACCCGCGGCGGGACGGGAACGCGACCTGAGCGCCGTGTCCGTGTGAGATGAATAGGTAAAATAGAGAGAGAAACGACATCAATAAATAGATAAAATATAGATCACTAACAGAATTGTAGAATAGAATGGTTTTGTATTGGAAGGGACCTTAAAGTTCATCTTGTTCCACCCCCTTGCCATGGGCAGGGACCCTTTCCACTATTCCAGGTTGCTCCAAGCCCTGTCCAGCCTGGCTTCGGACACTTCCAAGGATCCAGGGGCAGCCACAGCTTCTCTGGGCAACCTGTGCCAGTGCCTCACCACCCTCACAGTAATGACTCTTTTCGTAAAATCTAATCTAAGCCTACTCTTTTATAGTTTGAAAACACTCCTCCTTGTTCTGTCAATACGTGCTAGATAAAAAACATATAAACCTGTTTGTATTCATGTGTATACGTATATGTACATCTTGCCTGAGGAGTAAAGATCCATCACGTATTAACCTGCCTCTGTCTTCCTTTTTAACCCGACTCTGCTTTTCCAAGGAATTCGGTTTTTTGTCTATCTCATGCATCTGAAAGTGGTCCTGAATAAAAACCTTGTTGAGACTCATCCCTAGAAGCATCTAGAAGGCAGCAGAAAATACAGTCCAATTTGTGACAGCCTGTTTTAAATCAATCATATGCAACATCCCGTTGTCCCAGCTGACCTGAGCTAAAACATCTGGAAATGGGAGTGCTTCCACCTGCCATACACTGTCCTCCAAGATGAGGGGAGACACAATCTCCCCTCATCATGGGGAGGGCCCAGTACCACACAGGTCCTGACTCTTGCCATGGCCTTCACCTCCATGGAACATTTGCATTTGTATCTTTACGCTTATCTGTGTCTTTTTTTCCCCTTCCATACCTTTTACCCAGATAGTTGCCTCTGTTTAATTACCAGATCAATTAACCTATGTCTCTGTTCAATCCTGGCAGGTCTCTGCTGTGGGACCTGCCCCCTCTCGTAGCAGCAACGCCTTCATAACAGCACAAAGTAGGTGTTTTCTTTTACTTTTAAAAACATTTTGTTACAAAAAAATGCTGCGAAATGAATTTTTCTTCAAATCCCAATAAACCCCAGGAAAATCCAGGAGATTCCCTGAGGCGTTGTGGAACAATGCGATCGTGAGAAGATCTCTGAGAACTGCATGTTCTGCCATGGTAATAACAAAAGACAACCTTAACGTTTATGAAACACTTTGCTTTTCTCATCAAATTTTGCTATTCTGTGGTTGATCCCACCCCAGCTGGAGTCTCCGCTCACGGGTGCTGCCTCTGAAGCGTCGGCACTGCCACTGTGAACCTTGAGGTTCCTCAAACCAGCAAAGTGACTTGTGGAGGTCACAGAACCACAGAAAGTCCTGAGTCGGAAGCGACCCACTAGGATCAAATCAAAACTCTGCAGAAGACAGTTCCAAAATCCCACCCTGTGCCTGAGTGCGTTGTCCACACTTTTCTTCAACTGTGGCCACATTTAGTGTGCTGTGATCACTGCTCCAGGAAGCCTATTCAGTGCCCAACCACCCTCTGGGGGAAAAACATTTTCCTAATGTCCAACTTCACCTTCCTGACAACTTCATGCCGCTCCCTTTGTGGTCAGCAGAGGCTGACCCAGCTCACACCACCACAGCAAGGGTTTCTCCTGCAGGCTACCCGCTCTGCCTGGCTCCTGGCCATTACAGAGTTGTCCGGCATCATGGTTTTTAAATAGCATTGCAGAGATTTTTTACTGAGACACTGCTTAAAACACAGCTCTGCAGTTGTTCGTGCAGGGTTTCGACATTCATCAAGCACCCCGTGTCCTCTCATGGCAGTCAGGTTGCCTTCAAATCAGAACCACTTGCAGTATGCTCCCTGAATTCCAGGGACACCCTCCCCTTGACTGACCAGACACCTTCGTTTAAGGAGCTCTGCTGAAGAACTGTTAAGTTTGTGAATTCCAATGTCCCCGCAGGACAGAAAACCCACAGTGGCAAACTGCTCATTGCGGTTGTTGGGGTTCGGCTCAGGACAGGGAGCCAGGGCAGGCGTGGGCAGAGCCCGGGGCACTGCCGCGGGGGAGGGCCGGATCTCCGGATGGAACAGCACCAGCTCCCCGCCCACTAAGTATTTAGCTCATTAATATTCAAATACTTCCCCCAGCCCAGCACAGATCTTGGCGATCCAAACTTGCTCCTTACACACAGTAGTAAAAGCATCTTCTTTTGCTCCCTTAATTAACAATTGGTGTTACTTAAGTCAAGCCCTGCCATTCCACCCAGGCAGTGTAAGATCACTTCAGGTCCCCCTGCAGCCACCAGCTCCCACTGTATGCCTTTCCACAGGTGACTCCATGTCCCGGCTCCTGTATAGGGCATTTGTTTTACTCTCCCTTTCCCCATGGCCAGCACAGCCATGGTTAACTAATCGGCCCCTCATGCAACCTCCACCACAAATACTTCAGTGGAAACTTCCCTTTTCCAGGGCTTCCACAGTGCAAAGGAGCTGCTGTGACATGTCAGCTCAACAGTGCAGCATTTCCACTCAGGGCACAGCTGGAATGAAGCACATTCCAGATTTCCAGTAAGTGTATCTGGAATTAATGCTTGCTTAATGCAATTAAGCTCAACAAAAAACAAGTCCACCCTGTAACTGTTATGATTCACACCTACCACTTCACTTTTCAAGCCCAGGGGCTGGAAGACCAGCAATGACATCCTGTTGCCCCAGCCTGTGACAGAACTGTGGGATCACCCTTCCGCTGTTTCTCCTTTAATCCCAAAACAAGGGCAGGACCTGGTAGTTGCTGGGCAACCAAGAGCTGTTTCAAAGCCTTCCGACTCAGCAGCATCTTGTTTCCCATTTCACATCCACGTTTACACAATGCCCACAGCTGCATAACATCTGCAGGCGGACACTGAGCTGCAGCCAGGTATCGGAGCACTTATACAACCCCAGGAAAACCATGGCTGAAGGATTAGCTACAATTGCCAGGCATGTGGAAGCCTTGCATAAGACAGTTTTGCAACTCCTTTGTCTGTGGAAACTACATAATTATTGTTTGTTAGAGAGCTGGAGTCAGGCAGTGTCACGAACAACTGTTCATGCAACTTGGGACAAAAACTTTTGTGGATGCAACAGCTTTATTGGAATGAACAAGTGCAGGGACCCTTTTATTTGGAAGCAACAACCTGCTGGTTCAGTTACCACCCCGCAGGCGCAGGACAAGGTGCAGAGTTGACTCCTTCTGAATGTTGTAGTCGGACAGAGTACGACCATCTTCCAGCTGCTTGCCAGCAAAGATCAGCCTCTGCTGATCAGGGGGAATGCCTTCCTTGTCTTGGATCTTGGCCTTGACATTTTCAATGGTGTCACTGGGCTCGACTTCCAGAGTGATAGTCTTGCCAGTCAGGGTCTTGACAAAGATCTGCATCCCACCCCGCAGCCGCAGCACGAGATGGAGGGTAGATTCTTTCTGGATGTTGTAGTCGGACAGGGTACGGCCATCTTCCAGCTGCTTGCCAGCAAAGATCAACCTCTGCTGGTCAGGAGGAATGCCCTCCTTGTCCTGGATCTTGGCCTTGACATTCTCAATGGTGTCACTAGGCTCGACCTCAAGGGTGATGGTCTTGCCAGTCAGGGTCTTCACAAAGATCTGCATTCCACCTCGCAGGCGCAGCACCAAGTGCAGAGTGGATTCTTTCTGGATGTTGTAGTCAGACAGGGTACGACCATCTTCCAGCTGCTTGCCAGCGAAAATCAGCCTCTGCTGATCAGGAGGGATGCCTTCCTTGTCTTGGATCTTGGCTTTGACATTTTCGATGGTGTCACTGGGCTCGACCTCAAGGGTGATGGTCTTGCCCGTCAGGGTCTTCACGAAGATCTGCATTTTTCCCTGGAAGAGGAAAAACCCGACATGTTTTAGTGACTGTCGCTATTCGCTGCATCCAGGGACGCGCTCCCCGTCCGTGACGTCACAGCGGGAGCCCCGCCCACACTCATGGAGGGGCGGGGCCTCCACCCGCTTCCCTTTCCCGCCCGACGCGCGCGCCCGCCACCATCTTGAGGCGCCGCTGCGCCTGCGCCGCCGCCATTTTTCCAGTGGCCGCTCGCCTTCGCCCTTCCCGCCCTTCCCCGCCGCAGCCTCGCGGTGCTGCCGTTGAAGGGGAGGGCAACGTCCCGGCCCTCAGCCCGCCATCACTGTCTGCCACCGCCCCCAGCCGCAGTCCCTTTCTCCTCAGCGCACACACCCCTCCCCTCCCGCCCGGACACCCAGCACGTATCTAAGCCCTCTCGCTGCCTCTCTAAGCGGCTCCCCCCGCCGAGCTCTCACCGCGGCGCTGCTCGGCGAAGCCGACACTACAAGCCTCACCCAGCACCGACTGCGCCACACATCCCCCCGCTCGGTGCTTATATGGCCTCTGGCGCTCCGCCCCCGCACTCGAATCACTCCGCCGCGCACTACTTTCCTCGCGCCGAACGCCGCCGCTCTCCTGCGTGGGTGAGGAGGTGCGCGGCGAGGCGGAGCGGAGGGATCGGCGCCGCGCGCGGGTGCGCTGAGGCTGGAGCGCGCGGGACGCCGAGCGGGCCGTCCGGAGCGGCGGGAAAACCCGGCCTGGAGTCACCGGAGCGGGGCCGCGGCTGGGTCGCCTCAGCGGGCTCAGCTTGGAATGGAGTCGCATCTAAAGGTTCTGTCAGAGCCTTTAGTTATCTTCAGGGGTTTAAACCCTGCAGTTGCCCCCTTGTTTGAAAAACAGCTCCTTGGATTCCACCCCTGGGGCAGGGCGAGGGTCGGCTCTGCCCGCCGCCACACCGTGAGTGGGTTCCTGAGGGAGGGAGCTCGTTGCTTTATCCTGAGGGACGCCTCGAGGGTTGTTTCTGTGTGAGAAGCCCCCGATGCGATGGGGCAGGGTGGTGTCTGTCCACTGGGACGGGCACAGGTGGAACAGGATTGTGCCAGACCCTCAGTGCCCTCATGGCCTTGGGACAAGGGACAGGGCCGGGAAGGTGTCTGTGGTGATGCTGAGGCACCTGCCGAGGTTGGAGCAGCCTGAAGGGCAGGGACCAGCCCAGGAGAGGGGGCTGGAGGAGGGTCCTGCCTGGGGATGGAGATCAGGGAGCCTGGAGAGGGGATGTGAGGGACAAAGGCCTGATGGATAAAGAGATCAAGCCCTGAAGATGGTCTGCCCGAGATATAATCAATGAGTGTGTCTATATATGTGCACACATAAAGTGGAGTATGTAATGGGGTTTACAACTCGGGTAAAATCAGTGAGAAATAATAGTAATAATAATGCCTATTTCTTAATCTGTTCTCACAGGGCACCTTCTGATAAGACATCTGCTGCACTCACTGAGCTCCTGCACCATCCTACTGAGACTGCACAGCAATTCCAGGGCACAGCTGAGAACAGAAGGGAGCTTTGTCTGCAAGATTCAGGCAACGCCACTCGGTTCACGCTTGTTCTTTTAGTTACAAGGTGAGCACTTAGGACTGGTCATAAAATTATCAAAAAGGCATATGGGAAGGTATTTTGTGGCGAAAACTCTGTTACTTCATGCCTGTTCCTACAAACGGTCTCTTATATTCATATGCAAAGCATATTGCAGATGTACAGCTGCCAGGGAGATCCAGGGAGTAATTTACAACAGGGATCTTCACAGTTACCAGTGCTGTAGCCAAACATTGGCTCAAAATAACAACTGGAAGTAAGATGAGTAAATAAATAGCACAAGGAGCTTTTCAGCCACTGTGGCAGGAAATGTCACTTTGCATTTGTCAGCGGTCAGCTCCTACTGCTGTTGGTAACCGAGCAGTGAGATAGAACAGCTGCCACTGAGCCGTGTAGATCAAAACTGTTTCAGGCTCTGCGTGGGCTTTGGTCTCTCTGGGCCAAACCTCTCAACTGTGCCGTAACTCTCAGCGCCCCTCAGCTCCACAGAGTTCCCCAAAGGGCCCAGCCAGGCTGAGGAGTTCAAAGCAGTGCAGTTATTTCCCTGAGAGCTCTTCCCAAGCTGCTCATGCTGCCAAGGGGTTGAGCAGGACAGCAGAGAGGAGTGGGTACCGCAGAGCCAGGGAGAAGCTCCTGCAGTGTCACAGCCAGGGAGTGCTGTCAGCTGTGGTGTCCTGGCTTTTGTCCTTCCCTTTTGGCTCTGGGAATGTGGAGCAGAGCCCCTGAGCTCTGTGTGGCTGCAGGGCTGCATGTTGCCAGCTCTGCCAGGCTGTGGGATGTGGCAGTTTCAGGCTGGGATGACTGGCCAATATCTCCCTGCATTTTGGGGTTTGGTACTTCATTCTTTTTGGGCCTCCTGTGTCTGTCCGTTAGAGAGCAGATGGGACCCCAATGGGATGCAAAAGCCACGTGTGTTTGCACAGGCCTGAGGAGAACCTGAGTTAAAAAAAAATCCATTCTGTTCTGCTGTGAAGTGGCACTGTGGGCCCATTGCGGCCTCACGGTCAGTTTGCTGCTGTTTAACGGGGTGTGGTGACTTTAACTGATGAAACACCACCGAAAGAGGGGTAAAAGAGCAGTCCCCACCTGGAGATGCCGGGGATTGAACCCGGGGCCTCATACATGCAAAGCATGCGCTCTACCGCTGAGCTACATCCCCCTGCCCACGGCCGTCGTCGTGCCCACCGGCCAGGACCGCGCTCTGCCTGCCCGGTGCGGGGAAGGGCGGCTGGAGGTGACCGCACCGAGGCCCCGCCGGCCCGGATGGGCTGCGGGCGCTGTAGGGTACGGGGCCTGATGTGATCTTCGGGCAGCCCTTAGAAAGACAGGAACGCGCTGGTTCGCGCACGCAAAACTGAATGCTTTTGTCGTATGGGAAAGTAGAGAAATCCATGCGGAGAAAGAAAAATTATTTCCAAAAGAAAAAATGCACACAACCTCCCCGTCGGGGAATCGAACCCCGGTCTCCCGCGTGACAGGCGGGGATACTCACCACTATACTAACGAGGACGGCTTGGAAAGCGTTCCCCGCGGGCCAGGTCATGCTCGACGGGCCGCCGCCGGATCTGCTCCATCGCCACCGTTCTTCGGGAAGCGTTTCCTGACACAAAACTCCCACGCGAGCGAGCGCCTGCACTGACACCGGCTCAGCCGCCCCACACAGGGACAGCGGCCCCCGTCCGCTCCGCTCGGCGGCAAAAAGAACTGTCCTGACAGTAAAATAAAAAACACCAAACAAACGGAGAAAAACCTTCTGCCGAAACCCGGGATCGAACCAGGGACCTTTAGATCTTCAGTCTAACGCTCTCCCAACTGAGCTATTTCGGCGGGCGGGAGCGCCCTCGCTGGCCGTGGATACGACCCCGCCCCGCGCCCCCCTGGGCGCCGCTGCCCGGTTGGTGCCCTCCCCCTATGCGGGGTCCGCCGCGCTGTTCCTGGGGTGTCCAGGGGTTCACACCTTCCCCCCGTGATTTCCATTCCCGGGACCCCAGGGAACGCCCGGGTACCAGCAGCAGCGGGGAGTTCAGCTCGCACCCCGGGGATTGCGGCGGGCCCGATCCCCTCCCCGGCACGAAAAGCGGCTCTGCTGGCCTTGTCCCGCTCCTCTGGCGGGACATTTCACGGCCGCATCGCCGACAAAACCGTACGCTGGGCCGCCCACAAAAAATGGCGTTCGGGGACAAAAGCTAATAGACCTCCCCGTCGGGGAATCGAACCCCGGTCTCCCGCGTGACAGGCGGGGATACTCACCACTATACTAACGAGGACGGGCACGTTTGTTTCTTTCCCGCCAGGTCCTGTGAGGGCGCGCTCCCGCCCCAGGTGGCTCTGCCGCCGCCGCTCCGCTCCCGCGGGCGCTGCCGCCGCCGGGGCCGAGCCCGGGGCTGCGGGGATAGAATGTAACTGCGGTATGACCGCGGTGTCGTCGCCGGGGCTGGCCTGCGGCTCCTGTCATTGCTGTATAGCCTGTGTGGGAAGCACTTTACAACAAGGGGATGTAGCTCAGTGGTAGAGCGCATGCTTTGCATGTATGAGGCCCCGGGTTCAATCCCCGGCATCTCCACTTTTTGCCCTTCCCCCCGCAGAACTGGTGATTTTTACTTTCTTTCGCCCCATTTTCTAGAGAAGCCGAATTTTTCCAATTCTTTCTGTTGTTTTTCTTCCTTCCCCTAAGCACGGAGCACTCTGCAGACTTCGGCTGTAATTCCTGCTAGAGAAAGGTGCCCTGCCTCAAGCCCCCAGCGCCCTCCTGCCTGGGCTCACCCCAAACCCCGCGGTGCTGCGGCGTTTCACTGACACACACAGAGCAAGGGGCTGCTTTCCTTCTTGCTCAAAATCTGAACTTGCTGTCTCATCAGTAGGTATTTTTAATGCTTTCTTGTGTCCTGGCTTGGCCCCTGAAGCTCATGGGAGAGGTGGGAGCAGTGGGAATTATGGACACACATCCAGCTGGTTCAGTGGTTGGGCTGTACAGGTTTCCTTCAAAACATGGGGACAGGAGGGTCCCTGTCCACACCTTCTCCTGCAGGGGTGTCACAAGCAACAGTGGGAGCACGGGGCTTACCAAGACCCAAAAAGATCAGGTGAAAGGGAAGGTAAACTCAAGCTGCTTCCCTTCACTAGTTAAACCATTCCCATCTCGACCCACAAGTTTCCTCACTTTTGTGCTTCCTGTCCTGAGCTGGTGCCCAGGGCCAGCACATTAGCAAAGGTTCTGTCTGCATCTGGATCTGCTGATGTATGTGAGGAAGAGCCTGCACAGGTCCAAAATTCTGCTCATTGCAGCATCCCACACAGCAAACATTTCCCCCATCCAGACCAACAACTTTACATATTTATTACAGTTCATATGACTAATATAGTCCAAAGAGAAACTTCAGGTAAAAAAAAAAAATCTGTAAAATACAATGGATAAAATTATCCAAACATTAATATTACGAAATACCAGCCAAACAGCTGGTAGTACTTCTGGGAAAACAGAACAACACCTGGTTTGCTTACAAAAAGGTATTTTACATCTGGTGAGTCCATCTGTTTCAGACTTCCAAGGAAACCCTTGGAAAGCTCTCAAAACATCTTGGAGAAAAGGAGTCCATCAGCACCAAGAGTCACAGGGCTACTGGTGGCCACTTCAGGGCGAGGTCCTGGTGCATGGCCTCGGGGACCCACTGGCAATAGGCTGCGAGCAGATCTGCAAGGGAAGGGGAACATTACACGGTTTGGCTGGGAAAATGAGCTCCTGTGGGACCACCCCACGGGGAGCCAGGACCAGCCTTCCACCGCTGGAATGGCGCTGGAGCTTGGATGCTTCCATGCACAGGAGACAGCATCCTCAGGAATTTCTGTGAGCCATCACTGCAGCACTTTGCTGCTGCTTCTGTAAAGGAATTCTTATAATCTGGTACTCAATATTGAAGAAAATATATTTTACCTGGAAAAAAAAATTTCCAATATCCATGGACAGTACCACCATAGTCTAATACATTTTAACTGTGGTTACAACTACAGAAAAAAAATCTTTAAGTACAAATAAATGTTGCTTTCTGAAGTGCTTTCTCTCATTTTTCACAAGAACCAGATACAGGGTATTACTGCCTCTGTTAAGAAAATAGGAAATATTTGGAGCTTAACAAGCAAAATAGTCCATTTAAAAAAATTATAATTCAATAGTGTGCAAGGTACTCCACTGATATGACTGATAATTAAGCAGGCAGAACACTTACATTTAGGATTTTTCTTCCATGCAGCCAATAAAGCATCACGGTTATCACAATTTTCTTTAACTAGAGCCTGCAGGAGGGCTTCTGTCCTGGGCTGAAGTCTGAATCAATGAAATGGTGCAATAAAACAATGCTCATTACCACAGTTTAGCAAAGTGTTTAAGCATTCAGCTTATCTTTATGAACTCTACATCTTTTTAAAAGGCTAAATATAGACATATAAACACTCTGCATACAGAGATGTGCCACTGGCTGAGGAAAATTCACTACAAGTAGTTTCCTCCTCCCACCACAACTTCTTGTGGTTAAAAGTAGCAGCAGGTTGTGCAGAGCTCAAGGTAAAGCAAAAAGGAATCCCCAGGGGCCATGCTGAGCTCTGAACTGACAGGAAAACACTTGGTCATTGTAGGACCCTCAGATAACTTCAGTCACTTTTAACAAAGTCCTCCAAAATCCTCGCACCTATCAACTCCAAGGAAAGTCAGAGAAGACTCTGAGAAAGTTTATTTTGGTAAATGAGAGAATGAGGGGAGAGGAAGGGAGTGACAGCTGGCAGCCTTTTGGAGGGTCACAGTCTATAAACGTCATAAAAAACCCCACTGTCTGTTGGAAACGTGTTTTCAAAAAGAAATAAAGGCAGAGCAAGTGGCCAAATTCCAAAGCGAAGCAGGGAGAGCACAGTGCTCACCTGTCACTCCTCACAGGGCTGAGCTGCACCTGGGCAGTGCCCAGCAGTCCTGCCCTGCCCTCACTGCCACCAGCTCTCCCGGGACACAATTTCCTTGGTGAGAAAACTCATTTTCCCAGCCCTGCAGCTCCAGCCAAGATCACTATCTACAACACTCTTCCCAGCACTGATTTTTTTTAAATTTAGAAAGGAAAAGGGTTTGGTGGAGACAACGACCTGAAGTTTGTTTTTAAGAACTTACTTGGACCATGTCTTCAGCATTATGAGGGGACTGGACAGCAGGCACTGGCTGTAAGAACTCAGCTTTTTAATGACCTGGAAGATTTGTTACAAGAATATAATGAACAAGGTAAATGAATCGTTCTGTGGTAACAACCGCCACTGAACTTGTACTGCTGTAAATTTCCATGTCATATTCTCTATTACCATATTTCTCTATTATTACCCATATTCTCTATTATTCTCTTCACATGTGTCCATGACAGAATTGCCCTGACTGTCCTGTTAGACAATTCTTCTGTCTCAGGATGGACAAAGACATGAGCTACAGCTTTTTTTCCTTTGCAAAAATTTAAATTTGGAGGTCTCTTTTACTGAAATACTGAATTTTCACACATTTTTGTCTTAAAGATACCTTCCCCACCTCATCAACCACAACAAACTCTTCCATCCACCAGCAAGTTATGAGGAACAGGCACACAAAGAAAGAAGCCACAAGGCTCAATTCCTCCAAAAATTGGCCTAAAGACTTTTTGCTAACATCAAGGGAGTGATGCAGCTGGAACACACTCACCTTTCCTTCCAGCAGGAACCTGGCAAAGTGTTTGTAGCGATCAATACCTTCGGGATAATCCACTTCCACAGCAGGGAGCTGCCAGCCCACACGGTCTGGAAACAAAGATCACACCAGCTGTCCTCCATCTCCTCCATTTCCGTGGAGGTGTGACAACAAAAGTGCCAAGAGGAGTGGGGAGGACACTGCCACCACCATCCAGCCTTCACAGGGTGAGCAGTGGGCTCCACAAAGTGCCTATTCAAAAATATTTAAATGCTAAAAACCCCACGGAGATGCTCAAACCACTGTTGAGCTCTGTGGACAGCCCAAGCAGAGGCTGAGTTTTCTGGAGCCGTGACAGCTTTGTCACAGCAGCACCACAGAACTACAGAGCAGCTCTGGGACAGAACTGCCGAGGGACACCTTCAAACACTCACAGAACACACTGGGTCTGTGACAGCGGACTCGGCCTGTGGCAGGGCAGTAGGAGGGAGGAGGATTTTCCAGAGGCTTCCCAAAGTGGCAGTAGGGCGGCAGCAGGGCAGGAATCCACTCGGGTTCGACTGCAGACACACCTGAGGAGGGCAAACACAACCGAATGCAGGTTTGCTGCCGAGGGCCATGACTCACTGGCAGCCTCACAGGCACAGGGCTCGGTCAGGATCTCATCTCCACAGATCTCCTTATCCCTCATTTCTCAAGTCAACCTTTTTATGTTGTAAAAAACCTGTTCAGAGACCAGCAGTGGTTGGCAGGGCTGGGGCAAAGCAGCCATTTCAGAAGCCGAGCTTTGCTCCAGCCAATTCTGCCAGACAAAAAAATAGGCCAATTTATCTCCTGATCCAGCTCTAGAAATCCTTAAGGATCCAAATCCCAGGAGTCACGACCACTCTGCAAGGAGAGCCCTCAGCAACCCCAAGGCATTTCTGAGCTCCTCCCCAGAGCTGCAGCACAAGCTGGCCCACAGCACTCACCTTTCATGTACAGCTTTGTAGTCTCGACGATTTCTTGATACACCACAAACTCTGGGAGTTCTTTGAAGAGCACTGAGCTTGGGTGGATGAACACTGGGTCCTCCAGGAGTGCAGTCTGCAAGGAGGCACAGAGATTGAAGCGGAGTAAGACAAGTTACTGACAATTCAATTTCTGCATTGCATCTCATTTCAGTCTCTCTCGTATGTACGTTTATAAGGTTTCCTTAACTGGTGGAGGTTTTTAATAACCCCATCGTCTTCTGCTTCACCTTCTCTGGAGACATCAAGCACTTTACAAGATGAACTAATGGTACTTCTTAGCTCTTTTATAACATCTCCTACGTGAACACCAGGAAACTGCAACAATGCAAACTTAAATTCCATCGAGAGAAGCTGCAGGAAGGCAGCCTCAGTGCTGGACCCAGCCAGAAACCCGGGCTTTGCACGGGAGCATCTTTCTGCCACGCAGGGGAGGAGGAACAGAGTCCAATCAAGCTGTTTACCTTGTAGGCATTTTTCCACTTGTCATCCAGGAGCTCCTCTGGCTGAACCCTTCGGGCAACGTGATCCCCCAGCCCTGCCAGAACAATCTGCCTCAAGTAGGTTACTTGAGCTTCTGTTGGGGGCTTCATCTTTGGGTCCACATAGAGCCCAGCGTCCGTGCAGACCGAGTTCACTGCGGGAAAAAGAGGGGAGAGAGGATTCAACAGGAATCACAATCAGCTCTGTAGACGCATCATCCCCCAAAAGAGAATAAACACAGCGAGAGAAGATTCAACAGGAATCACAATTAGCTCTGTAGATGCATTATCCCCCAAAAGAGAATAAACACAGCGAGAGAAGATTCAACAGGAATCACAATCAGCTCTGTTGCTGCATCATCCCCCAGAAGAGAATAAACAGTGATTCCTGCCCAGTGCCACTGACCTGCTGTGGTCAGCTGCCCTCTCAGGCGCCTGATTTCCAGCATGGCTTTGTAGCGGAGCCCATTTTCTTCACAGAATTTACGGGTGCACCCAGCGTATTCACAGGCCCCCACTGCTCCTGGGAGTGGACAGACAGGAGGAGCTGATCAGTTCTAATTAAACCAACAGTGGGGCAGCGCTGGCACAGCCAACGCGTGCATTTCACAGTTCCCACTTGGCACGAGCCTGGGAAATGCGAGGCTGCTCAGGAACAGCCTGGAAAGCTCTGCTGAACTCAGTCCTGCAGCACGGGGGTGCCTTGGGCTGTACAGAGCTGAGGGCTCGGGGGGACAGGAGGAGAACAGAAGGAAGGGCACAGGGAATCAGGGTCTGTACCTAACATCACCATGAGGTCCCCCAGCTTCTGCATCGGCCCCTGCCCAGCCCAGACCTTCTGCATCTGTAAAAACCTCGCTCTCTTCCCCTTCAGCTGGGCTGCCTCCTCCTCACTCCCTGCTGGCCTGAAGGGAACACGAAACAGCATCAGTGAGTGCTGTGCTTACACGAAGGGGGCACAGTGTGACAAGCACGGGCTGTGACAGGGACACTCCTGCGAGGAGCACGCCATGCTCGGTCACTCACCTGTCAAACTCCTCAAAAAGCTCCCGCACGGTCATGGCAGACACGATGGTGATGCTGTAGGGCAGGCAGTGGTGCTGCCTGCTCAACGCCAACATCTTTGCGTAGCGAGGGGCCACAGGAAAAGTGGCCATGACTCTGCCCAGGGGACTGATGGGGCAGCTCAGCTTTGCTGCCAGCTGCTGCTTCAGCCTGGGGCACGGGAAAGAAATGTCATGTAACGAAGTAACAGAGAATGAGAACAAGTTTGTGTTCTGGTTTTGGAGGCCAAATTAATTTGATTTTCTCAGGTTTTGTTATACACTGGTCCCAAAGGCCAGGGGAAAGACTCCTTAGTGCAGCTCCCACCAGCCCTGCTTGGCACACTCCCAGCACAGCCTTTCCCTGCCCAAACACACCAGGGCCAGCGAAACAAACAGAGCTGAACCAGAGGCTGAGGTGACGCCAGTTCCTGCACCAAAGCACGTCCTCGGATGCGAGGGCTGAGGTGGAACAGGAGGGCAGCAGAGCCCTCGACAGTGCAGGAAATCAGTGGGGCACCACAGACATTACCTTCCTGTCACAGGAGGTTCCTTTAGGGCACCCAGGGCTATCAGCAGCTCCTCAGCTGCTGCAAGTGCTTCCGTGGGAGGTGGCGTTGGGAACGGGAAGTTGATTACCTACGGAAACACGAGAAAAAGTCCCTCAGTACATCACCAACACAGCTCCCACTGGAAGAGAGTCTGAGCGCAGCGAGAAGCTCTGGAAGGGAGTGAAATCCTCCCCTCTGGTTACGTGTACCAAAGAAAAACATCTCAGCTGTTTGCCAGGAGTGAAAGCAAAGGACACATAATGGCAGGAAATGCTCAGAACAAAAACATGAGGAAACAGGAATACCAAATCACCCTTTGCTGCCACTGACTGCAGGCACCGCCCAGGGCAGGCTGCCTTAAGGTCTAAATTTGAGTGCTGTGCTTTCTGAAACTGCTGCAGTATCTCCAAAACACAGCCCCTCTTTTGACGGGTTTTTTTTAACCACGAAGAATATAAGGAAGCATTTACTACCTGAACAAACATGCCTGTTAAGGCCTAGTGGAACTCAGAGCAGCTTCTGCAATTTGCCGAACCAAAATAGAGTCTCAGGATCCTAATTTCTACCACAAGGAACAGCTTCAAGCAATGACAATAAAAGACATTTCTGTTTGTTTCTGGCTCCTAAGGGCAACCACTTTAACGATGCTGTAGCACAAAGGCCTTTCCAACTCACCTTTTCTATATTTAATGCCTTCATTTGCAGAATCAAGTCTTCTACCGGTCGCTTTGTTATTTCTGGCGCAGAAAATTTCTCAAAGTCCATGAAAACTGCTGAAGAGTATAACCTAGAAGACCAGAAGTGCTGTTTAGATTCTTAAAAGAAACCTTAACTCTAAAGATATGCATGAAAAATTAGCAAGGGATTTTTTAAAAAAGGCAGCTGTGGATAATATTTACATAACCATATCATTATTTACATGGTTGAGGCATTTGCCTTATTCACAAGAAGTTAACTTGGCTTGGAGTTAACTCCATCTGGCCATGGCTAAATCTAATCTGGCCATGGTAAAATCTAATCCAGGCATGAAAATAAGAGTTTTCAGCAAGACAAAGGCCCCTGAGAAGCCAAACTCAAACCAACATCGCCAGTTCCCAGACACCCCGGGCTCTGTTTCTCCCGGGCAGTGTCCAGCACGGAGCTGACCTGTAGCAGTGGCCAGGCTCGGTGCGGCCAGCCCGGCCTGCCCGCTGGTTTGCCGAGGCCTGGGATATCCAGGTGACCCTGAAGGACGAAACCCCCGTGATTTTGTCATAGAAACGTTTCTTGACCTTCCCGCAGTCCACCACGTATTTGATGCCCGGGATGGTGAGGGATGTTTCAGCCACGTTGGTGGCCACGACGCAGAGCCTGGTGCCAGGAGGAGGAGCCCTGAACACCTGCAGGAGACAGATGGGAGCGTGAGAGGCAGTGCCAGCAGCGGAAAGGGACAGGAAAAGGAGAGGCAGTCCTGGATGGCTGCAAAGGGATCCAAGCACATATGGCACTGAAAGGCAAGGAGTCAGAGCAGACTTTAACTCTGTGTCTGCAGCTCTGGAGCTTTGTCCAGCTCAGTCAAGCCTCAGGAACGACCACAGAGGCTCCAGGCGGAACACACACCAGGAAGGAGCTGTGTTCAGACACCACTGCCGCCTCCAGAGCCAGGAAGGAACACAAGAACCTGCTCACACTGCCTGCTGGCTGCAGGATCCCCACGTGCCCAGGGCCAGGATGGATTCTGGGACCCTGCAGGACTGTCACTGATCACCTGTCCCAGCCTGCTGCAGTGGCGCATTAGGGACACCACAGCCCAAGCCAGGCCTGCGCCAATCCCATCCCAACCTCCCAATTGCGCCATTCAAACTGAGATAGTCCAGAATGGGAATTTCAGCTCACTTGTGATTTCAGAAAATGATCACACACATCTGTAAGATCTTCTGCTCATTGCCACAATAAATCCTTTACCTTTGCCTGTTTCTCTGGTGCCAGCAAGGAATAGAGTGGGAGCACATACAGAGGGAGGGACGAATCGGATTTCTCATCTGCGGGGAAACAAATCAACATTGATCAGAACAACTTCCAGGCTTTGTCCCAACAACATCCCCACAAACACCACTGCATTAAAATGAGTAAAATAATTGGTACAAAGCTGGAGCTGGAAAACCTGAACAGTGTTGGTTGAACAGGACAAGCAACTCAAGTCACTCATTTCACAAGGGACAGGAGATAGGGATTCTTTCTTTCATATGTGCCAAACCTTCTTCTTCTGAGTCCCCATCTCCTAAATCCAGGTCGAGATCAGAGCCTGCAGCATCATCATCATCACTGTCAACATCTCTGTCTTCATCTCCTTCATCCGCTGGTACCACAGAGTAATTGTTCAGATCAATTTTGGGGAGTGTCTGAGAAAGAAAGATGGAAATAAGACATTAAGGGGGGAGACAAACAGCACTTTGCATTGGTTTGAAAGCAGAGCTGAGCACTGACTCCAAAGATCTGTCGGCCTGAAGGTGACAGAGGGACTTGTCCATAACATCAGGGTATCTGTAACATCATGATCTCCTGCTAACAAAGTGCATGGGCACAAACCAAACACATCCTTGGGAACAGATGCATCAGCCCAAATTTTGGGTAACAAATGGCGGGATGAGGAGCAGCCCTGGTGCCAGCAAGTCTGCAGCTCCTTCCTTTAAAGTTTTAGTGGTCGGTACAGGGCTTCACCCAAGTGTGGCAGAGCTGCACAGAGCACTGTTTGCAGGGAGGCACCTGCTCCCTGCTGTTTCTTGGAGGAGTTCCACCCATCACACATTACCATGACTTTCCTCCGCTTCCTCGATTTCTTGAATTTCCTGATTTCTTCCACCGAGTCTTCTTTGCTATCCTCTCCTCCTGCAAAAACAGCCAGTGGGACAGATGTTAGCTGAGCGTGCTTTCCTCCTGGAAAAGTGGGTCTGTTCCCACTCCCACCTTCCTGGGGACGGAAAGGGTCACAGAGTGGAGGAGCAAATGGTCAGAGGGGAACTGGAAGGGATCACACACATAAACCTCTTCCCAAATTCAAACCAGTGTGAAATTTAACATCAGTCATGACATCATCCACAATGAGCCCTTTCCCCAAACCTTGTTCTCTGTGGTTTTAAAATAAAAGTTTGTATTTTCAGATGCAAAGCAAGCTCACTTCTCAGTGGGATAAATCCCAAGTTTAACAGTTTCTATAGCATTACCTGCAGTGTTGTTTTTGTGGTATGGGAAGGCCTTCCTTAGTCTTCTACAAAGAGAGTGAACTTCTGCCTGGCCTGTCAAAAACACCAAAATCCCACCTGCAAGAGAAGGAAACACTCTCAACCTCAGCACAGCTATTTCTCCCTGGAAAGCTTCAGATTCCTGAAAAAAGAGAGGCTGAATACACTGTGAAGCACCAAGGAGGAACAGAATGTTTGCATCTGTCTGCTGCTGCTTCCTGGAGAAGTTTGTTAGTGTGACTGTGATGTAACTGAAGGGTGGTTTTCACAAGAAAAACCTTCTGAGTAAAAGCAGACAATAGCTCCTTGCAGGTCCATGTTCAACTTAAAAAACCTCATTCCAAAATAAAAAAAAAACCTAAAAAAAACCCAAAAACAAACCCACCAACAAAACCCAACCAAACAAAAAACCCAAACAAAACACCAAAAAAACCCCAAAAACCAAAACAAGAAAACCCTAAAAAAAACCCCAACAAAAAGAAAGAAACCAAAAACAAACCAAACATAACAAACAAAAAACCACAAAAAACCCAAACATACAAAAAACAAAAAAAAGAAACAAACAAACAAACAAAAAAAAAACCAAAAAAGAAGAAAAAAAAAAAGAAAAAAACCCCAACTAAAAAAACTTTAGACACGTTCAGTACAAGGAATTTGAAAGGTTCTCAGCAGTGAAGTTCCCTCACCTGCAGGCAGCATCCGATGGATTTTACACACCTTCCTGAAGCACTCCCCACTGTAGTCCTCCAGGGGGGTTTTCTTGTTGAAATGCACAGTTACAGGGAATTGCCTTGCATCTACCTGGAGAGGAAAGATAAACGAAGGTTTTGTTTGCTGTCAGAACTCCAGCATCATCACTAAAGTGCTCATGGGACAACTCAAAAAGCTCACTCTGGATTTCTGTTCAGCTCTTGGCTTTGGCAGCCTCCAAAACACCAGACCCACAGAGAAATTACTGCTGTTGTCCACCCTGAACACCATAAAACCATGCTAGAAACCAAAGTTTTTCTCCCTTTCAGATCATCAACTCAGATTGAGACTTTCTAGCTCTCCTGAACCATTACTTAAGAGTTTTTCAAGATAATCAGATTCTGCCAGGGCGGTTTTCAGATAAAAGTGGAAAGAAAAACACTAAGTCCCGAAAGAAACAATAGCCTAAGCAAAATGACTGTTTTTAAATTGGCATCTGGGAGATTTCAGCACCAACTGGAGAGATTACAGTGCCCCTATTTTGTAACTGGTTTTATAAAGGCCACCCTCGCTGTATTTCAGCCGTTCCACCTGCCCCAGCTCCCAGGGGGGAGAACAGTACCTGAACGACAGGAGGTTTAACGGAGAACAGCCTGGTGTTGTCAGTGAAATCCTCCACCCGAAGAGTTGCCGACATGATGATCAGCTTCAGGGGCAGCCCTTTCTGCAGGGACACAGATCTGTCACCCTGTGCCCCAAACATGTCCTCCCAAGCCCTGCTGCTGGCAGCCTGGGCAAGTGCAACAATAAACACCTTGCTTTCTCCCAAGCTGCTGGTATTCAATTATCTACACGTGTCTTGTGGCACTGAAAATCCCAAATGAAATGGATTTTGAAAAATCATCTGTTGGTACTGACAGGTACTATTTTCCCCTTTTTGTAGGCTCTTTAATCATACAGAAAGACAAACATGTTAACTGAGTGTTATTTCATCATTTTTGCCAGATTTCCATGAAATTCCACAGCTCAGAGTCCCTTCACGCCTGACATCCCCTCCCTGGCACATCCATGCCCAGGGCAGGAACGCCACCCCTCTCACCTTGTGCCGGAGGGGCACGATGCGAGACAAGAGGCCTATCAGGATATCCGTGTACATGCTCCTCTCGTGGGCTTCATCGATGATGATGACTTTGTATTTTGACAGCAGAAAGTCCTGGGGACAGAGATCAACGTCACCAAGGAAGCCTCAGCTTCATGTGAGTGAGGACACCCAGAACTGCGCGAACACTGAGCCCCATCTCACACGCCCCCCACAAAGCTCCCAGGAGTCTCTTCCTTGCTCTCATTTTGCACAGCAAGATAACCTCGTGTAGGGACTTGGGCAGGAATATCAAGGGTAGAGATGAAATAAATCTCTGATGCTGAAAGGGATTCTGATTTGAAAGATTGCCAACAAATCCTCACTGGCCTCTCTTCCCAGATATACAAAAGACTTTCCTTTTTTAACACTGAGGACAGCAACTTACCTTCTGAATCTCTTTGAGCAGCACACCGTCCGTCATGAACTTGATCTGCGTTTCATCTGTCACATTCCCTTCGTATCGGATCTGATAGGAAACCACTCTGTGGGAAACACCAGGGCAGCCACAGGGAAAAGCACAGGGAGAAGCAGAGAGTCCACGTCACACACAGAGCATCTCAGTGCCATCTTCCAGCAAGGCCTGAGCCTTTCCACAGCTCACCTGTGGGACAGGTTCATCTCCTTAGCGACTCTCTGGGACATGGACACAGCAGCCACACGCCGAGGCTCCGTGATGCCGATGGTGCCACTCGAGCTGAAGGGGCGAGGAGAGAAAAGGATGGATGGTTTGAATTGAACAGAGCAGCACCCAGAAAAACAGAAAAATTACTGCAGGATTTCTGCACAATGGTTCTACATGAAGTAGCATCAGTCACATGGCATCACTCTTAGTTATAGCTAAAAGAAAAAGAGAGGAAACTTTGCGATTCCCTTCTGTCCTGTGTGTACTGATCTGAAGATGCACAGATCACAGCAATGTTTTTGCCAAAACGCTGCCTCTGCCATTCCATTTGCAGCATACAAAACCCAATTCCTACCTGGCATATCCAGCTTCATACAGGAACTGAGGCACCTGCGTGGTTTTACCGCTTCCTGTCTCCCCGCAGATGATCACAATGGGATTCTCATTAATGGCTTCCATGACAACTTGCTCTTCAGCAAGAATTGGGAGCTTTAGCCTTGCTTCCTAAACGGTGTAAAACACGTATTTTAGTTGCATTGTTTCTCACTCTGTTTTTGTTTTCCCCAGGAATGAAAACTGTTACTTTCCTCAGACCACAAAACCCACAAAAAGGAATTTATATATACTGTGGCTCGGAAAGCTCTGAACCAGTTAATACCACACCAGCGTGCCTGAGAACCAGAGCCACCAGAGCAGCTGCCCAGAAAGCACATGGCAAGCCCTGCACTTTAATTTGTGAAAACTCAGAGTCCCCTGAGTTTCTTAATATAGCACTTCAAGGGAAAACTCATTTCACAAAGGAAAACTCATTTCACAGCTGTCTCGTCTGTTCAGACTCATGGAGAGCTTTTCCCATTTCCACAGAGTGTCCTACCTACAACAAATGGGACACAACCATCCAGCGTAAGTTACAGCACAACGGAGAGCTAAAAGGGACTGCACGAGATTTTCCAGCAAAGGACAAGACAGGACTGCTAATAGATTCTCCATGTAAAACTAGACACAAATGCTTACATCCTAGAACAAATCACGTTTTCCTTCTGCTGGACCAGACAGGTCTAAAGTTCAGACTTCTACCTGCACAAGCTGCCAGAACAAGGACCCAACTGATGGAATTCACCATCCTTTCCGGCACCTTTGATAAGCACTGCGCTGCCCCCAGAGCCTCACCTGGATCTCAGGGCTCCTGTCCACAGGGACAAACACTGCAGGCTTGCAGGGGGCTCTGCTGGGGGCTTTGCCGGGGGCTGCCTGGGGCAGCGGCGCTCCGGGAGCTGCTGGAGGCTGCTCAGCCCCTGCCTTGCCCACTGCTCCCTCTGCCTCTCCAGCAGCATCCTCAGCACCGCCCGAGGACCCCTCAGGGCCTTCTTTCTGCTCTTCCTCCTCCTCAGAGCTACTGGGCTCTTCCTCAGGCTCCGATTCCGAACCTGAGCTGTGCCTTCTCTTGTTCGCGCCGCTGACACTCCTGATCTTCTCAGGGCCATCAGTCCTTGGCTCCTGCGTCACCCTGGAACAAAACATCTACATGTGAACTGTGTTTTGGCACCTTAAACCAGACAGGACCTCCACCAAAACCAGGATCTCCTCTCCTGGAGGCTTTCACAACTCTGCCAGGTAAAGCCTCGGATGAGCTGATCGCTGGATTTGTATCTAAGCCTATTCTACCCTGGGGTTTATTCATTTCTTCTGAAGGCATCTTTGTAGTTTAATTTGTTTCAGCTTCTGCCAAAATGGAGCTCTTGATAAATCCATCTCTTGATAAATCTAGCAGCTATGGTCAACATCAGTAGATGTCTTCCAATACTAGAATATAAGTAAATGATTATCCGCTAATTATGTAGTTTAATATAATTGCTAAAAGTCTGCAGACGTGTCACCCACCTCATTCCTTATGAAAGACCAAGTTCTTTTAACTAACATCCTCTCATACAAGAAAATAACTATCGTATTATCAGATAAAAATAGCAAATTATTTAACTCCATCCATTCTGAAGAACCTGTTTGCAGAAAAAAAGAAGAAAAATCCAGGAAAAGAAGCTCAGAATGTTTCTGTTCAAATACAGTGATCAACTGCAAGGGTTCTACCCAAAAATCACTTTACCTTTTAGCCTGATACATGCGCTCCCCGATGCCCAGTTTGGAAGTAGTGTATAGGAGTTTCATTTCTGCCTCAGGAGCCTGGACCTCATTCAGCTTGGTCAGCAACTCAGCTCTCTGTTGGGGAAAACAATCAAAATCAGGGCTTGTTTTGAGCAGGAAATAATTTCATTTCAAGATTCACACTTGAGCATTACAGGGTGTGATCTGTGCTCTGGGAAATCCTGCTGTGCAGTAGAAAAGACCTTCCTCCTGCTCCATGGTCAGTCCTCCCTGATGATTTCAGCCCCGTACCAGAGCAAAAATAGAAATGGGGACTTGACATTGCTGCAATGAGCAGCTCAGCTGCACCTTCAAACAGCAGCGAAGAAAATGGGATTGAATTAAAACCCTGGAATGAGGCTTGGAGCAGTGGGAGCCCTCACCAGCTGCTCATCATCACCCACCTTCTCCACATGCCAAAATTAAATCATTTTAAGAGAACAACACAAAGCTGGTGTTGCCAGAAGCAGCAATGTACCTGTTTTTTCTTTTCCTTCTGCTCCAAAACTTTCTGCAGGTTTTTCTTCTGTTTCTTGCTCAGGGGTTTCTTCTGCTGTTGCACAACAGTCGTGACTTTTTTCTTCTTTGCTTTCTTTGCTGGCAGGACCAGGGCATTACTTTCGTCGATTCCCTTCAGCCTTGCTCCATCTGAAGGCAAGTGTTTGGTTATTCACTCGTGCCAGGTGGATTATTTTCAGTGCACTGCTCAGCAAGCTTATCAAGCACCAGGCCAGATTTAGCTGCTTCAAACAAACACAACCCTCACACCCAGCCAAAAAAAAAAAATCCTGCAATATCAGCAAGGGCAAAAGACCACGAAACTGGGGATTCAATAGGCCTGAGCTTACTATAGCCCTGAGGGCGATTTTCCATGGTTTATGTAACAACACTCTGCAATTTTTGCCTTTTTACTCAATTCCCCAGGGTCAGGGGGCAGCGGAGCAGCACAGGCCACAGTGTGCCCTGGGGTGACTCCCCAGCCTCACCCAGGCACTAGTGAATTTTAACACTAGGAAACTGCATTACTAAATCGTGAATAATAAAAACAGAGTAACAAACACGATATTATTAAAGTAACATTTGAGAAAGCAAATGGTAAACATAAGAAGTATGTTTAGCAGTTTTTTTAAATAAATAACTGAACCACTGAATCTCACTGAGTCGGAAGGGACACACGAGGATCCTTGACTCCAACGCCTGAACTCCCTGGAGGCAGAAACTGCTCTAACAGAGCTGTTAGAGCAAAGCCTGCAAGATCACAGAATCACTTAATCAGCTCGGCTGGAAAAGATCTCTGGGATCATCGAGCCCAAGCAATGACCCAACGCCACCATGCCAACCAGACCATGGCACTGAGTGCCACATTCAGTCTTTCCTTGCACAACCAGGGACGGTGACTGCACCGGCAGCCCATTCCAGGGGGATTTTGAGAAATAACAACAACGCTTCCAATAAAAACGTAATAAAACTACAGTAGAGACATGACAGCAACTCCAGCTCTGCGCTCCCTCCAGCCCGAGCTCGCAATAACGAATACAAGGCCCGGGAAGAGCCGCGCCGGTCCCGCCGCACCTCCCAGCTCCAGCGGCAGCTCCAGCGGCTCGGCGGCGGG
>VZRL01005241.1:501422-553824 GCA_013397895.1 Origma solitaria
TCACGGAGTGGCGGCGTCGCCTCGCCTGGAAAGGATTTGTGCCAGCATCGAGTCCGGCCTGCGACCCGACACCACCTTGTGAGCCAGAGCAGAGCGCTCAGTGCCATGTCCAGTCTTTCTTTAAGCACATCCAGGGACGGTGATTCCACCACCTCGCTGGGAAGTCCATCCTTCCCCAATGCCCAGTATCTTAATTACTCTTTCTGGGAAGAAATTCTTCCTGATGCCCAACCTAAACCTCCCCTGGCACAGCTTAAGTCTCTGTGCTCTTGTTCTATCCCTTGTCCCCTAGGGAGGACTGCAGCCATAGATGGCATCCGGCAGGTGTTTGCTCAGGTGTAATTCTCGGCCTGTCAGACACCTGGCCCAAAGCTCCCCCTAGGCCCAGAGCAGGGCAGAGTGACCCTGGGGGTCACTGGGGGTCAATGGTGTGGAGGGACTGTCCGGAGCTCTGAGCTCTCTGATGGGGCAGGAGGCAAAACCCTCCTGCTGCTGCCCTGTATGTCCTGTACCGACAGATGTATCCACACAGGTTAACGCTCTGTTAGTGTCATAATTGCCTTCGTGACCCAAAAGGGGTAACCAATTAAAGTTATCTCTTCCACAGATTGCAGAAAGATGGATTCTCCAGGCAGTTTCCCTGCCACAGGCTGTGGATCCCAAGCCCATTGAACCCTTTGGGATCTGGACACTGGAGCTCCTGTCCTGCCTTCTCCCTTATCTCTGCGCTTGGCAGGTGTCCGGCCATGGATTTCACACTTGCATTGACCTCTGAGCGCTGCCAAGGCGAGAGAGGCACGTCAGGCAGATAACGTGTCCCCATTCCACCTCAGCCTTCCCGAATCCCTTAGGCTCTGGGGAGAGTTATTTAAAAATATGCCAGATGTAAGGTCTGTCTCGAGGCAAATAAAAATTGTGGATTGTTTAAATAACATTTCCATGGCCTCCAAATTTAATAAAGTAGTTGCATCCTGCCAGCATAAAAATCTAAATGAAACGTAGAGCAAGTATACAATCTACTACACATATTTTACTTTCATATACGGTACGCCTGTATAATTTACCTTTAAATTGCCATTTTTGAGGCTTCCATGAATTAGAAGCAAAATCATGACCTTGAAAATAAGTTACATAAGCATGGATACACCATGAATCGTGGAATCGTTTAGGTTGTAAAAAACCTCTAAAGACCATGGTCTAGCAGTGAATTGCAGGTTAAGTGCTTTATAACCACCAATTCCTGGCTGAAATCTGCTGCTGCTACATCTCAATGGTCACTAGCAGAGCTCACATTTAGAAAGCAGAGCGGCAATAGTAAGTTTTAATCCAAGGCGCAAGCTGTGTAGGCTGGGAGTGTTACACAAGCGCAGCTGGGATGGCGAGGCCACGGAGAAACGCTTTCCTTGACTCTTTTTAAGTCAAAGACACTTGTTCAGGCCTCCTTGGGGAGAAAATAAATAAAGCGGCGGTGATTTTGCGGAGATCCGGTGAAAAGCGCGCAGCGATGGTTCCTCCCGGTGCCGACGCGGCGTCTGGTGACCTTTAGAGGTGACAGGGACCGCGCGGCGGCTCTCGGGTGTCCGGCGCGGCCGCCCCCCCATTCATCCCGCTCCCGTGCCCGCGCTCCGGGGCCGCTCCCCGGCCGACACCGCCGCCCGTCCNTTTCTCTGCGGCGGAAGGTTACGGAGTGATGCGATCGACGGCGCCTTAAAAGGCCTCCGCGGAGGAGGGGCCGCAGTTAGTGCTGAGGCGCGGCGGGCGCGGCGGGGGTTTGGCTGTGTTGGTGTCTCCGGGACCGACCGTGCTCATCTTGCTCCGCTGCCGCCGCCATGTCCCGGGAGCCCGAGATCATGGAGTCGCAGGTGATGTGGGAGCCTGACACGAAGCGCAACACCCACATGGACCGGTTCCGTGCCGCCGTGGCCAGCAGCTGTGGGCGCCGCCTGGGTGAGCGCTGGGCGGGGGCGGGCGGGCGCTGCCCGGGGACGTGCTCGGGCTGTGGGGGCCGCCGGGCTCTGCCTTCCCGGGGCTGGCTTCACCGTGGGCCCCCGGCAAGTCTGGGGGCCATCCCTCTGCCGCTCAGGTCTCGGTCCCCTCGGATGTCTGGGCACCCCCCGGGGCAGTGGGCACGGTGCTCCGGGATGCTCTGCTTGAGCCTCAGCCAGAGGCCTCCGGGGCAGCATCCGCTGGTGTGAAGGTACGTGCTGAGGGGAAATGCAAACAGCCTTATCTGCGCCTGGTGCTGCGGCTGGATGGCAGCCCGGGCAGCGCCGGCATCGCTACCTGCAGAGGCTCTCGGTGTGCAGGGAGGTCTGGGGCCGGGAGCGGCACTGGAGTGACTTGGTGTTTTAAAGGGATGTGGGAAGGCGGGATCACTGCCGCCATGGCTGTGAGGTGAGTGTAAGCCTTAGCGTGATGCTTCAACAGCAGAGGCGTGCGAGGTTGGAGTTATGGCCCTGCTCATCATTCATTATAAAGAGTATGTGTTTTGAAATATTCAGGTATACTGGGAGGTGAACGGTGATAGGTAAGCTTGTTCAGTGGTGGAAGGTAAGGGCTTTTTGCTGTGTATCTGCTACAGCTCTTGAACTGCAATCCCTGCTTTGTGCTTGCTCAGAAATACCTGTGTGGCTGTAAGTGTATGTGTGGTTTTTTGACTTGGAAACAACCTGTTGCCTTTGAAATGAGGCCTGCTTTGAGCAGGGGTTGGATCTCCAGAGGTGTTTTCAACTCAGAGTGTTGTTTTTTCTGTAACTGCTGGCTGTAGGTCGTATCTCTAGGCTATCAGGAGTCAGTGCTGGCTCTGTAGACTCAGCTACATCATGGAGCAGGTAAACTTCAACGCATGTAGAGGTCAAACCCTTCCGTTCTGACTAGTTGTCCCTAAGTATTTGGGGCCCGAGTTGCTTGTGTAGCTTTCCTTTAATAATTTGTCTGATGGGGGATGAAGGGAGTAGTTTTGGCAAGTGGCTTGGGAGTTTGTCTGTCCGGTGTAGATGTCAGTGGTATGAGCAGACACGTTCTGGAGTGGTAGCAGTGTCAATAGTGCTTCTGGCAGTTCATGTCTAGAAAACAATTCCTCTCCTTGATTACTGTGTGGGTAAAGCAGGTCATTATTTTGACTGCTGGTGATTTCTCATTGGAGTCCAAGTGTGTGGTGTCTAACTCTCCTGCTGGATGGGAAGCAAGTTACTGCAGGGTTTTAGCCAACTCCTGGGTGGAATGTGATGTGACTGGTACTCATATGATCAAGAGCAAATGTAGCTTCAGATGGGCTGCCTGTGTTTATGGCTGAAACAACTAGAACTCTTTTCATCCCCCTTGGAAGTGGCTTTCTCCATTGGAAAGTGGGTTCCTGTGTATGTATAGAAACCTTTGTCAGCTTCCGTTAGGTTTGCTCTGGTGTTCTTTGGCCCGAGTGCTATTCAACAACAAAGAATGGATGCTTTATGTAACATTAAGATGGGGACTCTCTGAGGAGAGCTGAGGGCAATATAGCCCTTTAGACAATGGCTCTGCCGGGCTCTGGAAATGTAGAAATTAAATGCAGTGTTTGGTTGTTGAGTAACAGGCATATGCCCTGAAGGACTTGCATGCTGAAGCTTATTTAGGACAAACTGTGTAGACAAACCTGAACAAACTGTTCATACTGTAAGAAATGAAACTAATGGTCACTTGTAGCTTCTTGCATGTATCAAATGATTTGGAGTAGGTAGTACAGTTGGGTTTTGAAGGAGGAGCTGGAAACTTAAATTCTTCTCGCATCAAGTCTTATCTCTGTGCAGCTGATGTGTGGAGTAAAGGATAGCGACAAGTAGTTTTGGTGGAGAGTAAAAAGGGTGTGTAGAGGTTGGGCTCTGGGCAATGTGTAGACAGAATCTGAGTTATGGAGAAGAGTCTTCACCTTGTCTTTCAATAATACCTAGGGAATAATCTCACTGATGGAAAGGGTTGAGGTGGGAATAAGATGTGGAAGGGACAGACTGGGTGGGGAAACAGCTAAGTAGTGCCTAAGTGTGCGTAGCAGTGCAGAGACAGTTTTGAATGTTTTTCTCTTAAAAAGCTGGAAGATGTCCTCCTTGTAGGAAAGGGATTTCAAAGATGACTTTTGAAGCAATTGGCTGCATAAGAGTATGACAAACCAGAGATAATTGGTGAAAATGCCTTTGAGTGGTTTAGCTAAAAGCATCGAACGGAGAACAGTTGGCAGAGCAGGAAACTTATTGTCGCTGATGGCAGATACTCAGATTTAATTGGTTGTTGGCACAGCTTCAAGTAGTGTGGACATGATGAGGAAATGTCACTTTCAAGCTTGTGATGAGGAATTGGCTTCAGTTATTCATACATAGAACTGTTTTACACGCTAAATTTCAGGATTTAGTTTGAATTGTGGAGTTTGTTATGCATCCTTCAGGTTACTTCATCTGTCACAGTCACGTAAGACTTAAACTGCTTATTTCTATGTTTTTAATGACAGGTCGCAGTTTTAATATTTAGCTAGCAAACATCTTGTTTTACTTCATTCATGCTGTTTCAGCATGAAAAGGTAAGCTGCAGGCTGTCAGACCCCATATTTACTGAAAATTAGCTGTGCTTCCTGTAACAGTGGTGTTGATACCACGGTTGGATAACGAGTGCATCTAATATCCGTGTCACCGAGCTATCAGAGGTCTTTGGCCCCCAGACTGGGACCTTACAGCAAGTGTCCCACATTGTTTGTCTTTCGCTGTGTGAAAGTATCATGTTGAGAGCTAGGGAGTGGAAGTGTCAACAAGCAGGACTTGTTTAATCTTCACTTGCACTGATGGCAGGGGAGTGTGTGTAGATTTTGCACGGAGTTATTAGGAAAGGTCACTGTCTCTGAGGTGGCAAATGGCTTGTAACACAGTCAGGTGAAGTGATGCCATGTGTTCAGGTGTCCTAGTAGACTCTCTGTTGATTCTAGAGTCACTTGCCTTGAGCAGAAGTGATCTACTCTGTGGTCAGATTTATCATCCTAATTGTTTTAGCCACAAATTTTCTTTATCCAGGATATCCCTAATTGTAGTTTATCTAGATTCCTGTAATGCTCTGCATAATGCTAACACATATCTATTACTTCCAGCCAACTATGATGATTTATACCAATGGTCAGTGGAATCCTACTCAGACTTCTGGGCAGAATTCTGGAAGTACAGTAACATCGTCTGCTCTCGCCTCTATGATGAGGTAAGTTCAGTGCTTATCTTACAGTAAGTGCAACACGAAGGGGAAATAAACTGACTTTACAATCGAACTTTTGACCTCATCTTGGAACTGAGGAATCTGTCTAGTCCTGAATTTCCTGGTGTGGTAGATGGTGGTGTTCTGTTGCTGGTACACTTTAGGGCAGTGAAATACTCGAGTTTTGTTGTCCTAAGCAGTTCTGCTGCAGTGTCCTTGTGGTCATGTGCTCTTGCACACCTTGTCATTCCTGGCTGCTTGTGAGGAGTTTGCCAATGCACTGCCTGCTGCCTTGGGATGGTGCCGGCAGAATAACACTGTGGTTTCTTAAATGCTGGCATGCTGTCAAGTTCATATTTGTCTTCCCTGAGTCAGCTCACCTGATAAGCACGCCTGTTACACTCTGGCTTTGTAGAACTGGTTATGGAAGCTCTGCAATCAGGTGCAGGTTTGAAATATCTCTGAGGGAATGGCAGTGGTTGAACGCAGGCACAGGTGGAACACCAGACAGTCCCACAGAGTTCCTTTGGAATAAAGGTGACTCAGAAGCTTTTGCAAATGGAGCCCTTGTACAGTCCTGGTGTAGGATATCAACATCACCCTGTGGTTTTCCATCTGAGGAAGATGATGGACTAACTACTTGAAAAGCTTGATGCAGTAGAACCTTCCTGGGATTTAGTAGGGAGGACTGGGCTTGTCTTAATCCCTGGAGTCCATCTGTTCCAGAACCCTCAGAGTACTGGTGGTCCTGCAGAGGGGACTGATGTGTTTCTTTTGACTTTTCCTGTTTTATTGATTCCTGTACTGATATGATAGATCAATTGGTTCTTCCTGCCATGGAACTGTGTGCTCAGGTGTCTTGTTTAATGTGACCCATCCTTCAGAAGAGGGAATGCAGTAAGAGTGTGAGAACTAGCCTGCTTTGAAGTGTGTGGTCTGAGCACTATAAACACTTCATCTTTACATTTTCTATAGAGGCTAGCTCAAAATCTGGGAAATGTCTATCTTCCCTACATATTCTGTGCTGCTAGCAAGTCTTAATTTCTATTTCCACATGAATTAAAATTTTTCTGGAGCAAGGAGTTCAGAGGAGCTAATTAGGACCTGTGTATCTGTACTGAGTCAGCTGGACAGTGACACTTGTTCTCTTGCCTTCCAGGACTGGCACTCCTGGAAGTCAGTCCCTCCAGGTGCCAACAGTGGCTGATGAACTGGAGGGAGACTGAAGCAGGAGATGGTGCCCTAAAAATAGGTGTTTCCTGAGGATGAGAGACAAGATGGGGGTCTCTAGGGAGGTTTTAACAGTACTTGTGAGCTTCTCAGGTTGCGTGTGAAACAGCTTCTACTTCCACAGGTCGTTCTAAGAAAAACAATAAAATCTTGTGTATGTAGAATAAAAGCAGCCAGTGTTTAATTTAATCCTAGTGAAGGTTTTAGGTATGTGATATAGATGTGCTGATGTCTCTCTGTAGCAGTTGACATCTGTGTCACTTGGGGAATGAACAGAGGTACTTCAGTGTGCAAAGCTGTGCTGGCATGGCAGCATTGCCATTGGAATGTCAACTTACCAGCAGCTGTTTTTAAATGAAGGATGTGTCTAAATTGATTTCTCCTTTTGCCATGAGAAGCACCTGACATCTGTTGGCCCTGAGGAGGGGTCTCTAAGGGAGGGATCATGTTGTTCATATAACGAAGTACCACTGCTGAAGATTGAGCTTAATTAGGAGTCATAGGTGTTATGTGTGGACTGTGTGAGTCTAGCACCTTGTGCTAGTGGAGCTCTTTGAAGCTCTGTGAAGGATTTTCTTCCAGTTCAGAAAAAAAGTTATGTTGGATCTTGTCCTGGAAAATGTTGAAAACATTCTGCTCACTTTTCTTCAAGCTGAGGAAGTCAGAAATGAGTCAGTTTCCAGAGCAGCTTCTAATTGCTGCAGTAATATATCTTAGTACAAAAATTACTTGTGCAGCCTGAGTTGATAAAGTATAAATCAGCTCTTACTGATTGTTAGGAGCAAAGAAATCTGAGTTCCCATTTTTAGAAAATACATTTGAAATAAAGTAATGCAGCAGTGCACTTCCACATGAGTTTTAGCTTAAAAGTTAATTTTAAGATTGCCTCCAGTAATACATACACTCAAAGCACAAAAGCATTAGGTTTTCTGGAATGGGATGTATTTTGAGCTCTGCTTGGCTTTCAGAAGAGCCTTTCACTTGTACTGAAGGAGTGCTGTTTCCGTAATGTATGTGCAATCCATGAGAGAGAACCTGAGGGTATAAACTGAAGCTTTCAAAAACACAACTATAAAATAAAGTTTCTATTTAAAGATTTCCAAATAAATGTGCTGCTGAGCAGTTGAATCACTAAGCAGAGGGACATTTTGAGAGGAATTTAGACCTCTGGCTAATGCTGAGGGGCTCTTTACCTATCAGTGTTATTAAAGTTAGTCTTAACTGTGGCTTTTGAAGGGGTTGTTGAATACTTTGAGGCATAATTAGTTCAAGATGGGGGAAGTTGTTTCAGCTGAACATATTTTTGATGATTTTTCATTGCTTTTTTCAATTCTTCGCATGTCTTAGTCCTAAGTGGGGAGTTACTTAATATGGGTTTATTAGGTTGTTGGATCCTCTTCATCCTAAAAAATTGAGAACTTGAATAAAAAGCTGGAACATTTCAGTTAAATTTGACTGTACAGTTCATTATTTTTAATACCCTTGTCTGAGTTCCTGATGTTGGCCCCTGTACCCCATGGCTCGTGGTGGGGAAGAGTGGATGCTCACACCTTCCTAAGAGGGAGGCTGGGCTGTATGGCCTGGCAGACACTTGGAATGTTCTGCAGCTCAGTCCCTCTTTGGGTTGTTCACAGGGGCAAAACCTCAATGTTCCCTGTGGTTTGTGTGCATCTTCTGCTCTGGGTGTAGTCACAGTGGTTTGTTTTACTTGTGTATTAAAGGCTGGTCCAAAGGTAGAACTGTCAGCAAGGAACTTTCCCTTGTTTTGTTGTAATGACGTATTTGCTTGTGACAGTTGACAAATAATTAAACTTTCCGGGCCTCTAATTACAGGATTCAGTGTCTGTTTGCTGTCTGTAAGCTGGGAGATATGATTCTTCCCTAGTAGTCTGCAAAGAGCTTGGAACTAATTAGCTGACTTTTGTACAATGCTGTGAAAAAGCAGTTATATCACAGTTCTCCAGGAATGAATGATGTATTTCTTGCAGGTGGTGGATACATCCAAAAGTATTGCAGATGTCCCCGAATGGTTCAAGGGCAGCCGCCTGAACTACGCAGAGAACCTCCTGAAGCACAAGGACAATGACAAGATTGCACTGTATGCAGCAAGTAAGGAAAATTAATGCCTTGTACTTACTTGCTGTTCACAGGCCTTATGAAACAGCTCTGATGAAACAGTGAAATAAACTGGTTTGGGTGAGGAGAAAAAAAGGGTAATAAATTCAGTAATACTGCACAATCTGTGATACAGCTCTGCAAAAAAACCCCAGCAAAACATGCTCTGGGAATATAGATATGGAAAGTCCTTGGCAAGCTAAATGAAGTTTTTAAGCTTCCTGAAGTTTCCTGCGTTAAGGTAGTGGAGGTCATGCTGTGTTTAATGTTACTCAGTACTTGAGGTATTATTTCACATTTGTCAGAAACGCTCACCTGCTGCTTGCCTTCAGGAAGTATTTTGGCACTGTAGCTTGGTAATGTCCTTCCCACCCTCTTCCTATGCCATTTATTTTAGGAATACTAAGAACTGCATGAGGTTTAGGTAGGAATTAACTCTGCTTTTGACAGTACAGAAACAACAGTTATGTGCATGGAAGACTTGGAATTTTACTTTTCTGGAACGCTAAAGCTCAGTCTTAATCTTTGTTACACTGAAGATTTGAGCCTAGTAAAATCTGTGTATTCTCATGAGGATTGTCATGTTAAGACACAGAGAAGGGGCTTTTTTTTGTCTGCTGACCTTGGTAACTTTAAAAACCAGTTTGAAAATAGGATTAGATTCTGTGCAGGTGTGTGAGTGCTTCCTTAGGGAGCTGCACTTTGAACTTCCCTTCTGCTGGACCTAATCATGAGACTGACCAAGCAGAGATGCTTCTTAGTAGCTTATCAATGAACAGTGAAGCCTTGCAGCTCCTTGGCAGAGGAAATGATGCAGAGCTGTGCATTGATTGTGTAGGTGTTAAAAATCTTAGGTTTTGATTTTAGATACATGGGAATCAGCTTTTGAGTTACAAATAAATTGTTTTTAAACAGCTGTGTGAGACAACGATCACTTTCTATAAGCTTACAGCTGGAGAAGAACTCATTAGTTGCATTTCAGTACTTAAAGGTGTTGAAAGAAACCTCTCTGATCATATATATATATGAACAACCAGTTCAAAGAGAATGGTGAAATCTGTGACCCAGATTTGGTGGAGTAAGAATTGGTCTGGTCAAGTCTGGTGGAAATGAGGCTTGTAACCAAAAGCTGGCTTCAAAGCAACGGACTCATCACTTTCAGGTTTTGAGATAATTAGAAAAGCTTCTTTTGTATTATTTAGTGGAGAAAAAAATCAATGTAGTGCAGTACATCTTGTGCAGCACCTGAAAGCTAAACATTGATTAGTAAGTCAACTGTAAATGTATGTAGAATTGATGTAATTGATTTGTTAATGTTAAAAGCTAAACATGCAACTCGAGAAAGTGGAGTTAAATATTGTCACTACAAATTAGCACAGGAATTATTATCAATTTAGTGAATTGCTTGGTTTGACATGTGATTACATTGTTTTGTAGGCCTTGCTTTTTGTTAGGAAGTCATGGGGTGTACCAGAGACTGCTTTGTGTCACAATCACAGGTGGTGATAGCAAAAGGAGCAAATCTATTTTCTAGTTGATTATTGTATGAGTGCTGGAAAGAACACATTGGCTCCTCTGGTGAACAGACTTCCACCTGCATTTCTTTCGTGACCTTCTGCTGTGTTTAATCTTCTTAAGACCTCTTAAGTCAGAGTATATTTTGATAACTCCCTGCTGCTAGGTCAGAGTGGTGGTTTGGGGGCCTGGGTCAGGTTTGTGCTCACTGGGGATGATTCTGTGGGAGTGGTGTGGGTGTGATAGGGCACCAGAATGTAAATGTAACTTTCCTAAACAATTTCACTTGTTGCTGTCTCCCACGGTGAATCTTTTCTGTGATTCCCTTCTCCTGGGGCTGTAATCATGGAGCAAGATCAGCATCTCATTTCCTGTTGTTCTGTGGGAGCCCTGGCTCTGTTGGCAGTCCCTGCTCAGTTTATGAGCTACACATTACATGGGCTTGGGTTGTTTTGCATCATGACCTGCTCCCTTGCTCTGTGTAAGTCCAGATTTACAGGTGTGAAACTCCAAAAAGGCAAAAGAATAAAAAATACCATCCCCTGCTTAAGGCAATCAGACTGATGGCAGCTGTTCTGCAAGGAGCAGGGTGTGCAGCTCACCTTTCCTGTGACATCCTTGGCATGTGTGTCTTCATAAGAAGTGCTGGGTATTGGAAATAGGACAGGCCCCATGCTTTGCAGCAGTGACACTGAGGAGGTGCAGGAAAGGGCTTTAAGGTGACAGATTTGCGCTTTCATAACGTTTAGGTTTGTTCATTTTGTTTCACGAGTGATTTATTAACAGCTTATGTAACAGCTGACATTCAGTACAATAGGGAAAACTCTCTGCAGATCCTTTGAGGTGAATGGAGTCCAGTTCAGTTTGTTTGCTTTGCGCTATGTTGGCAAAGGCAGATGTTCCAAAAGCATACTGAATGTCAGGCCTGTATGTGCATGATTTTCTAGTCAGTGGCTTGCTGTAATAAAACCTAAACTTGACAGCTTGTGCAGCTTCCTAGACCTAACGAAAAGACTGAACATGAGGTTCTTACCATGTTAGAAATTAGCCTTGGTGAGTACAATTTATTTACTATGAATCCTCCTTGAGAGCACACCTTTCTCCAGTGAATAGTTTGTGTTTCCACAGAAGTGTTTATCTTTAGAAATACCCTCATGCCTACTGAACAAATACCATTGATTAATACTTGATTCCCATTAAAAAGAGGAGTTTTTGGTGCAGCATAAGAGGAACTTCAAAAGCAAAAAGTATAAATATTAGTTGAAACTGTTCTCTTAAAATTGCTTTCCATCCTTCTAGAGTTTGTTGTTTGTACTCGACTCTGCTTACGTTGCAATGCCTGGTTTCTGACTGGTTGTGTTAATTTTCTTTCCTCAGGGGAAGGCAAAGAAGAAATCCTGAAAGTTACTTTTGAAGAACTGAGACAAGCTGTGGCTTTGTATGCTGCAGCTATGAGAAAGATGGGAATAAAAGTAGGAGACAGAGTTGTGGGTGAGTAATTTTTTTTAAAGGACAGGAAGAGGATTTTTTTTTTAAAATGTGCAAGTGAGTAGTCAGAGTTACAGAAACATGAATATGAAGTAGTGCTTCACAGAAAATGTCACATAAACATTCTAAAGAAAAGGCTCTTATGCTTCTGTATTTACATTTGTAGGAAATGCATTTCTAGAGGGAAGGAACCTGGATTAGCTGCAGGTTCTCTAGCACTGAAGGGGGAAGGAAAATGCTTCATTCACAAAGGTCTGCTTCAGAAACACTCTGGAGTCAGAGGTGATGGAGACTCTGCCTCTAGCTGAGCCTTGACTCAGGTCTGGCAAATTCATGTGGGGGAGTCTGGGAAATTATGGTCCAAGGTTGGTTTTCCTGATGCCCCTGGCAATTCCTGGCCCTGTGTCCCCAGGAAATCAGTGCTCTGTGAGCTGCAGGTCTGGAGGAGAGAACTTGTCCTGCCCCCAGAATGGTGGCAGGGAGCAGCTGGTGGGCAATAACTCTTCAAGTCCCCAGTGCAGTGATTAGTGGTCAGAACCCTGTGATCCTTCCACTAGCTCACCACATCTTCTGAAGATTTCCTGTCACGAGACTGTCGTGTGTGTTTTTCCATATAAACAGGGTTTTGTCTTGTGAACAGCTTGTACAGTGTGCAGTCCAGGCATGGGAGGGGGTTACATTTATTTCTAAATTGCTGGTTTTGATCTTCTGGTGGAGCTGCTTCACCTCTGTTTTGTGTGCTCTGTAACACCCTCAGTTTGTCAGTGCAGTGCAAGGCAGAACTGTGATATCCTTGAAGCTCCTTGGCTCCTGCCTGGCAGTGCTGATGGTGTATCCACTGCACTACTGGAATCACATGTTCTTGGAGTAACACTTGGCCATTATCCTAAATAAGTGTGTGTAAATTCTTAGTTGATGCAAATCCAATGTCATGAAACTCTTGGTTTGTGTTCTGCGTGCTGCAAACTTAAACCTCTGTCTTGAAAACCAAATTTTAAACCCACAAATATGACCTAGAAATGTAAATCTACTCAGTAGAGCTCATTTCTTGCATATGGTCTGAGTATTCTCTGGAACTGGCAGCCAAACATTAAATTATCACAGCTGGTGGCTTGGTTTTTAATGTGGATTTAGAGCTAAATCCTTAATTAGGGATGAACCATACAGTGAAGTTGAGAAGGTTTGTCTGGATGAAGATGAAGATGCTCTAATTTTATCTCAGTTTTCAACCTTAATGCTGTCACGTTCATATCTGACCGTTGCTTGAGCAGCAACAGCAGGGAAAATGTACTCCGTAGCTGGAGAAAACAAATATAGCTGTGTAGCCTGTGCTGCTAATAATTTTAGTAATTTTAGTAACAGTTAGCTAATAACTGTTGTGTTTAGCACAGCTGCAGGCTGGCTGATTTTTGAATATTTCTTGTTTTGGCAACTGGCTTACCTCTCATTTAAATTAAAAAGCATAGTTGATACTTAAAAAAATTAAGAAAGTAGTACACTTTAGATCCTTCAATGGGATCTCAACTTCTTTCCTATGTTTCTTTCCGGTGCCAGATATTGGCAGTCCTTGGAAGAGCTCAACTGTAGCATTGTAGTCAGAGGTTGGACCTTCTCAAACTGAATTGGAGAAGAGAGATTAAGCATTGGGTGGGAAAGCTGAGTCCTACACCCACTTGTGGTACCAAAAACCAGGCTCTCCAAAACTTGTCCAAATCCACTAGGATGTAATTTGCTCCAAAATTTAGAGGAGGTGGCAGAGGGAAGGGCAATACTTGGCATGGTTCATAGTACTAACACAGGGCATGCTTCTGCTGCTCCTGAAAAATCAGCCTTTAAATAGAAGGGAGATATTCCATGAACTTTATTAGAGCTGCCTAACATGTAGTCAGCCTGTCAGGTTCTGATGGTCTTTGTTGACGCTTTCTCTTAAAATCCTGAGCTGTTAGAATTACATATGACACCACTGCTGTTGTTTTCCTGTGAACTTCATCTCCATGCTTTACTGCCTCTAAGACAAGACTGCTTTAACTCCTCATTATGCTTAACCTACCCCCTAGTTTGTTCAATGCAATTTACGGTTGCATCATGACACTAATAGTATGTTCAAGTCGGAGGTGAGTGAGTGTGGGTGGACAGGCAGTGGTGTCAGCACTTTTTCAGCTTAATTTCATCCTAGTCTTCCCTTTCCATCACTGAGAGAGCAGTTAATAGTGAACATAATTGAAGCAGATGCGTTGTGAAACATATTTCTTCCTCTAAAGATGTCTTGTGGTGCTGCCAGTGATGCTTGAGCAGTTGGAAGAGACTAACAATAGCTACTGCAGGCTGCACAGATCCACATGGGAGGTACTCCTGGTCTCCCACTGGCCATGTGGCCAATAGCAATGACTGAAATAGGAATAAAATAAAACTGAGAGCATGTTTCTCATCTCTGGATAGGTTGCTTCTACTCTATCCCTGTAGCCAGCTTTGCTCTGTTACACGCCAGCAGTTAAAAACAATCTGATCTTCCCCATGGTTTTCACACAAAAACATCCTCAACAAAACATCAGTGAATTACATTGTTTAAAGCTGGTATTTTATCTATAGCAACTGTATTAGCCCTGCTTGCTTACGTGGGTTTTAAAGCTAGCTTTGTAAGAAGATTAGCATGGTACTAATAGTCTCAGGCCACAGTAATGTTAGGCAGGGTGGCCACTTTCAAGTCCTACAGGAGTATGAAATGCTGTGTTAACATTGAAAAGGGAACTGGAAGTCTGGTCTCTATTCAGTTTGAGAGCTGGTGTAGCTCAATAGTATAAGACATTGAGTAGATATTTTAGTTGCTGCTCCATATTTTCCTCCTTCCTGGTGTGTTCTTTCAAGGCTCAGACAAAATCTTTGATGCAGGGTCCCAGTTCAGTTGTTGATTTCTTTCCTTTTTTTTTGTTAGTGCAGATAACTGAATGTTTTGGTGCCTCTTTTTCTTAGTACACCTTCATTAAACTTTATGAAGGCATCAGGTGCTCGCATGGAATGTGTTCTCAGCACTCTGAGAAATTAGGCTTTTGCCACAGTTTTCAGCGTGATTATATCAAATTTTTGGACTGCAGTTTTTACCTATTCTGTTGGTCAAGTGCTGCAGTGTAAATGGACGCACACAAGTGTAATCTTGGTGTGTGCTAGATTAAGCAAATAGCAACTGACAGAAAATACTGAAGCACTTACAGTCCTCAACAGATCAGGCTGTAAGTGCCTCTTAAAAAAAAAAAAACCAGTATTTTTAAAATACCACTTGTCCTGCTTTGAGATTTCACAGGTTTTATGTCAGGTAAAGCTTTCATTTCTCTGTTTTTATGGAGATTGTATACATTTTTATAAGTCAGGAGGAGTGCTGCTGGGACCCTTGTGTGTCATACTCCGATATTGCTTTTTGATGAGTTCCCAGCTCCTGTGTTTTGAGCCCTTTACTCAATTGCTTTCTAGTTAATGCCAAGTAGGAAGATCCTTTTCTTTCTAATAACAGAAGGGAGTTTTCACCTTTCTTACCACCTTCAAGAAAAGGGTAAGGTAAGATGCAGAGGTAAAGAAATACCTTCTGTAGCCTTTCCCATGCTGACAAATTCTGGTTTTGATCCTTAGCTGCAATATTAAATCAAGGAACACAGAGGCTCTGGTTAAATATATGAACAAACATGATAAATATTTAAATTAGCGGTACCATTATTCTTCTGTAGTGCAGAGCTGCTGTACATAGGTCACTGCTCTGTGACTCCTGCCTGATGTTAATCCAGCTCAAGAAGGAGCCTTTTTTTCATCCTCTTTGTCAGAACATTCCTGTTTCTCCAGTTTTAGACACTAAGGACCTATGTCAGTCAGGACTGTGCTGGTATCTCGAGAGGCACAGTCAAATGCAGGGAGCTTTACACAGATGAGAGTTGTTGTGATCAGCTTGAAAATCTGAGATGTGAGAGGAAGAAAAAAATTTATACTTCTAAATGAGAAGCTAGTTTTAATCTGAAAGACTGCCAGGAGGAGTAGTCTGTGTCATTTGGTGGTTGGGAGAAAAGGAACACGAGTTCTTACACTGCTGTGTTTGGAAAATCTCCAGCCAGAGTAGACCCACATTTTATCTGTGGTGGTGTTGGGACAAATCTGTGAGATCCCAGAGAGCAGCAAGGCTTCGGTGATCAGGGGAGATACAGAAATGCAGAGTCAGTTGCTGTGCATGTTCCATACCTTTGGGCAGTTTTGGCTGGCATCCTCCAAAACTCTTAACACCACCTCAAAGCCAGCTGACAAATGAAAGTAATGATTTAATTGTCTGGCTCACAGTAATCAGCACAGACTTGTGTTCTTGCCTTGAGGGCTTTTGTGTAGGAGTGGTGAAAAGGAGAATTGCTTAGAATAGAACTGAAGCTTGTAAGCTGTGGCAAAGTAACAACTGTCCAAAGCAGGGGGAGAGATCTTTCAGTTTGCCTTGCACTCTGCCCCCCTGATGATCCCATCCAAGAAATGCTCAGTGGAAATATTTGGCATCAATTGAAGAACTGCTTTCGTCACACAAAATGACATTTTGGTCTGTTCTGGTTCATAGATTTCAAATTATTTAGGGAGGAAGATTTGTCTCTAAAGAAAAATCACTAAGATGTTGGGATACTCTGTGTTGCATAAACCTTGACCCCATGGGAAAAATAGCAAAATAAATAATGCTTTTATGGGCATGAGGTTTTGCTGCACTTTGTGCTTAAGAACTTCACTGAACAAAACACTATTAGCTGTAGGCAGTTCTAGGGAGTAATTTATATATTAACATGGCATGAGGCTTTTATTCACAATTGTGTGTTTTCCAGAAATGGTTGGGCTTAAGTCATAATGCTGTTTTAAAAGTTACCGCTTCCAAAAGCACAGTAGCTTTCAGTAACTGGAGTGGCATTGCTGGTTAAAGAAAGTGATTTCACTGGTTTTTGAATGAGGAAGAATATCAATTTAAGACTTAATTTTCAGGTTTACCTTTTACAAAGTTGAAAAAGGATGGATTTTTTTTTTTTTTTTTTCCAAGTTGTGTGGAAAAACCTCACAAAATCCATCTTGGTATCCTCCTACTTGATAACATTAATGTAGCAGAAATTGCTGTTTAAGTACTTGGACCATATTTTTGGTAGCTTAAGGAGGGAGATCTGAAACTCCAGGTCTTTGATCCACCTCAGTGCAGTTTGTGAATTCCAGTTGCATGTTTTTATTTGTGGGCTGGATTCAGAGCAGTGCCGAGTCAGACTCAGCCACCCAGCACCTTCTGGAGAGCTGCTCAAACTGAGCTCACTGAAACGAAAATCCGACTTTCTTGACATTAATTTATTCTGTATGTCGTGATAAATTGAATTTACATCTTGAAATCTTGCTGCAAGCTAATGAGAGAAACCTGAAGAGCCACATTTGTGTGGGCTTGTCCCAGTGTGTTACTCCCTTATCAGCTGAGACACTGGTTTTGCTTGTTTGTGTTTAAGATTCTGGCAGTGTCTACCAGACAACATTTAGCTTTGTGCAGCTGAATCTCTGCTCTTGAGCTATTTATAATCTTTCCTTACAGATACTTGTTCTTTCTCTAATATCTGTTCCTACAGACTTGTTTTACTCCCCTGCATGCTGCTGTATTCTTAGTGTCTGCATACCCTAACCAATCCACTAATTTTTTTCTCCCCGTTACTCCTAATTAAGCAGGAACATCTGTCAATTTGGTGTAGCATTGTAGATAAAAAGCCTGATACAAATCTTTTTATAAATAGATTTATTACTAATTCCTGGTGTAACTGGTTAGACTTCCAAGTAGGACATTAATTGTGTGGAAAACTTTAAAGGGTGCTTCAGTAGAGGGTTTTGCTTTTTAAAAATCTGTTTACTGTATATATTTATTTTCTAGCGTTGTTCCGTCTCTAACCATTCCCCCTCTGCCCTAGGTTACTTGCCCAACAGCATCCACGCAGTGGAAGCAATGCTGGCTGCTGCAAGCATTGGTGCCATCTGGAGTTCCACATCCCCAGACTTTGGCATTAACGTGAGTAGCCTCAGTGCCTGTGCAGAGCAGCCCTCGCTGTGTCTCAGACAAATGCGAGGGTGATAAATTCGAGTGGCAGATGGATTCTGTTCCCTTCAGTCTTGCTGCCACCTCCTGGCACAGCCGAGTACTCCGGACTTTTTCCAGCTGCCACAGACTGCACGAAGCCACTCGCTTTCAGTTGTCAGTGCTGCTTTTCAGCTTGGTGATTTGAGCAGCTTTAGCTTCTCACTGTTGGGATATTTTCACCTTAGTCTTGGTGATCATTTATTATTTTAAATATGTAAATGAGGAGCAGTGCAACAGACTCGTCTTAGCTGCTCACTGTTGGGGTATTTTCAGATGGACTCTTTAGTCTTGGTGATCATTTGTTATATTAATTATGCAGATGAGCAGCAGTGTGACAGAGTTGTCCTAGTTACTCACTGTTGGGGTATTTTCAGATGGACTCCTTAGTCTTGGTGATCATTTATTATATTAAATATGCAAATGAGCAGCAGTGCAACAGATTTGTCTGAGGCTTGGCTCTTCTTCCCAAATCTGCCCCAGGCTGCTTAGCCATGCTCCGGTTTCTTTACCTGAGTAGTCCCATCCTTTGCCTCCTGTGTGGGTGAGCTCAGCACCACCCTGGTTGGTCATTTCCAGAAGGCTTTATTTGCCAACAATGAGAAATTTCATGCTAATATCACTCTTTCTAGGGTAGAAATAAATGCTGTATGTGAAATGATGCCATCCAAACAGATGTGCCCTGAAAGCTTTGGGAATATATTCTGCTTCCTTTGCAAAGTCTTTAGCACATAACAATAGGTCTAAATTGCTTCTAAGAAGGGGCCTTGAACCTTTGTTCAATCTCACAAGTTGCATATGAAAAATACAGTGTTTGTGCATTGCACAGGATAGAGAAAAATGTTTTTAGAGAATACCCTCAATTTTGGTGTTTAACCCCAGTGGCTGGGAATATGTATGGAACAGTCCTTCCTGGGTTAGCACTAGAGGGCAGCAGCATTCCATATTCTTAGACTCGAGGGTATATCATTGGGAAAAAAATTATTTAAAAAATCATTACATCATGTAATGATCAATCTGTTCTACAAATATTTTCTGCTTGCTCAGAAAGTGATGGTATGGAGTATTTTCTGTGCAATGTGATTCAATCTCTCATCTGGGAGAAGATTGTTCATTTTACTTGCATTACAAAGGACTGGTATGTTTTCTGTCCATGTTGGTGTACTGTTGTTTTCAGTGCCCAGCTTTTAGTTTTTTGTGATAGTTTTTAAATGAAACTTGGCCTTGGAGCTGCAGTGCCATCAATATCATTTATTTTCCTCTGGCAGCGTGTGTTGGCATGAGTTCAAATCCTAAAATCCTGAGGGAGATCAGCAGAGGTCCTCAGAGACATTGGCTTCCACCCTAAGGAAAAGCTGTTCCTGCTTCAGTAAAGTTGCATTAGTCTTATTAATGTAAATGAAGATTTTTGTGCTTGGAGAAATAGTATGGCTTTTTCAACATCTGAAGTCCAATTGTGTATATATGTTTTGTGAAGCTTAGAAATGTCACTCCTCAGAGCTGCCTACACACTGCAGGCTCTGAATGCCATCCATCCAAAGGCTTCAAGCGCTGAGGAAGTCTGCTGTCAGAGAGCTGCTGAGCTCCCTCCCACGCACAATGCCACTCTTGGCAGCTGCTGCTTCGTTTCTCTAGTCCCTCTTACCCATTCCCATAAATTAATGGGAGAGTGCTGTTCTGTGGCCTGTGCAGGAGAAATGGTTGGAGAGATGAGTTTATGAAGAAGCTCTGCTCTCAGGACTGGGTGAGGAGCTTTTGGTGAGCTCCAGCACAGTCAGGGCAGTTCCATTCATGGGCCCTGCACAATTTTTTTGACTGAACTGGAGGCTCATGGAATAGAACAAACTGTATCTGCTACACCTGAGGTTTTTGTGGAAGGAATTCCTTGCTGAGCCATCTGGTTGGATTGAAGTTCCAGTGTAGCAATTACATGTTCCATCTGTTTATATTGTCTTTGTGTCGTATCAGGCTGCCCTGTGGGGTTTGGTCCTGCCAGTGCTAATGAATCTAACTGGGTGTGTTAGCAGATTTGGTAGGACCCTGAGAATTGGAGCCATCTCTGTGTCTGATTCACACTTCTCTTCAGATTTGATTCTTCTGTTTAGAGTACCCTTAGTTCTCATTGCTCTTAATTTTTAAACATCAGGCAGCATGGAAATGGGATCTGTGCGCTCTGCCCTCAGCGTGAGGTTATGTACACACATCTAAATGCACGCAGCACGTGTGTGGCTGCTTGGTCTGTTCTTGGAAAATGCTACAAAGAAGGAGGTATGAGAATATGCCCAAGAAGCAGGAAATGTGACTTCATACTCCCTTAGAGAGTAACTGTAATGTGTTAATTAAATCTCCATTTCTGAGTTTGTTAGGTAACACATTCGGGGCTTCTTGAAAACCTCTTCTGTCACCAGAACAGATTCTGGTGATATGTTTTAAAGTAATAGATAAATTTAAATGTCAGTGCATTGTCACTGTATTTTCTTACAATGTGAACGAGGAGGAGGAGACATATATTTGATAGGAGTGAAAGCTGTTAAATTATACACTCAGCACATACATTTGTATTTAGCCATATCCCTATACCATACCTGTGGTGTTCAGTGAGCTGTGCTGAGGAGACAGCATGGAGAAGTTGTCAGGACAGGACTCCTGTCCTTTTGCAGCAGATTTTCTTGCAACCCTGAGCAGCCCAGTTTGGAAAGGAGTTTAACAGAGATGAGTTGATTGTGATGTTTTCGCATTCATCTTCTGTTTTGGTAATAATTTGTTTCTCATTTTGGCTGCAAAGTGGAGGGCAAAATAGAAAACAGAAGAATAAAGATTACTGCTGGGAAGAATAAGCAGATGACTCAAGTCTGATTTCTGCAACATGATTTAGGAGATTGTTCTTGAACAGTTAGCTGACAATTTTATGGTATTGTGTAATCTTGTAGTTCTTAATGCTTCAAGTAATGGAGCTAGAGTGGTTTGAACATCAGTGTGCTGAGAGCTTTTATTGAAAGGATTTGCTTCTTGCTGTTGAATACAAAAAGATCCATTTCTGGTAGGCTGCTGCATGCAGTGTACATGGAAAAAAGTAAATGCCAGAAAGGTTTTAATCTCAAAAAGGATGATAGCTGCGGTAAATTCCTGAATGCAGTGTAAGCTGGAGGAGACACCTGAAAATTTAGCATTTGAATGTGTCGTGCCACAAAGATTCTAAAGGAGCTGTGGTATCTTTTGTTGGTAGTCTGTGTGTGTTCAATATCAATTTATTTTGCTAAAAAAGTGGTGCAGTTTCCCTTGTTAATGGTGGCAGAACAAAGCTGCTGGTTCACGTGAAGGGCTGAAATGCTCAGAAATGCATCTCCCCCAAGCCTGGTGTTTGTTTGGGAGACCTGGGGCTCGTGGAGCTCCTTCCTGCAGGTGCAGCCTGGAGTCCTGTGCACCTTGGTGTAAATTCAGTGCCCAGCTCCTGCTCACATCACAGGTGTTAGTCCTCTTTACTCGAGTTTACACCTGATATACATTTTTAGCTGTTTAGAGAAATTTGTGAGCTTGGCCCTTCTGTAAAAGGTGTTCTGTGTCCCGTGGGGATTTTATCATTGGTTGCTCTGTTTGGGGGTCATGAAATTGTTACAAACCTGTTGTACTTCAGAGATCTTGTGTGAAAGGCGTGCAGGCAGTCTTTTAACAACTCTCCTGTTAATTCCTGTCCTTGTTCCTTGCTTGAATTGAAATTTGCATTTAGCACCCACTGAAGTTTCCTATTGTAGCTGTTAATTTTATGTTTTTAATACATTTTTCTCTTGGTCCCTAGGGTGTGCTGGACAGATTTTCCCAAATTCAGCCTAAGCTCATCTTCTCTGTCGAAGCTGTTATATACAATGGCAAAGAGCATAACCATTTGGAAAAGCTGCTGAGGGTGGTAAAAGGTATTTCACTGCATCCCCCTGGGCTGTAGTTCTGTGAGCACTCAGAGCCTGCACTGCCACTGCTTGTTGCTGTCCTTCCTTCTTTACAGTGTCACTGAGGCCACTTAGATTTTCAGATCAGAGTTGAGTAAAAGCTGAATGGTCTTTTCTGGTATTTTAACAGCCTTCTGCTTGCTTAGCTTTAATAGATCATCAGAAATTTGCCAACAGTAGAAGCAGGGGAACATGGGCTGATGATTGTGTTTTTAAGCTCAAGCAAAGTGCTGCTGAAGACAAAATGGGGAGGTATTACAGCACTAAAGCTTGCAGATTTACACATAAAAGGCTGGCAGCATTGAGAAAATTACATCTTGGGTAACAATTGAGTCTTCTGGGGTTTCAATACTCAGTGCATCAGAATTATTTCTGTTACTTAGTGCATTACACTGTATGATTCAATTGGGCAGAAAAGACCTTTGGTTATGTAACTGAAGGTAGGAAACAATTTTTTTCTTCCTTCTTCCAGGGCTTCCAGACCTAAAAAAAGTGGTGGTCATTCCATATGTATCTTCAAGAGAAACCATAGATATTTCTAAGATTCCAAACAGGTAATGGGGGCACTACTGGGTACAGAGGTAACCTTATATATGGGCTGGGCTAATGCTTTCAGAAATTTTTGAAATGTTCCTTTTTTCCCCTCCCACCTTCTTATGCAGTGTCTTTTTAGAAGACTTCCTTGCCACTGGGAAAGGAGACCAGGCTCCCCAGCTGGAGTTTGAGCAGCTGCCTTTCAGTCATCCTCTCTTTATCATGTATTCTTCAGGCACCACAGGGGCCCCGAAATGCATGGTTCACTCAGCAGGGGTATGTCCTCCCTCCTGGAGCTGCACTGTCTATGCTTAACTGTTTGGGTTGCATTTTTCCTTTAACGGTATCACACCATGATGTATTTTAAGGAAGAATTGATTGCTGACAGGTTTTCACTAACTTGCAGTGAACCTTTTTATTTATTAGTGGCTATTTGAAAGCAGGTGTGGGTTGATAAATATATAAAATACATTGGTTTAGGGATCAGTGTGGAGACCTTTCATATTCCAGGTGTTTCCTGGGAGCAAGTGTCATTTACAAAAGCACCAGGGGAAGTAGCCTGTCTGATACTTGAAGAAGAAAAGTCAAAGAACTTGAATTGGGTGTTTGCAACTCATTTTTGGACACTGTTAGCTTGAGGCCCACAGGGAGCTTGCAGTTTTTACTATATAGATAAATTTTTTGTTACTTCATGTTTATCAGTTCAGAGTCATCCTCAAGTCATCCTCATCCATCCTTTTTTTAAGGAAAGAAGCCAGAAGGTTGCCATCTCCTCGACTGTAGGTTTTGCTTTGTGTGGAAACTGTGCTTTAGGCAGGGCCTTGTTGTGGCTAAAGGCAGCATCTGATATTGGTGCCAAAATGACCCTTGCTCACATGCTTTCCACTTACTATTGATGTTCTAAAGCTCTTAAAGGAAGTGACTGTGGCAGTGTTGAAAGTTTAATTCTGCTATAATATAATCCCTAATAGAAGGCAGGTTTTTTTCCCCTTCAGGCAGGCAGGATGTGTTGTTTAGAGCATTTGCCCTGATGTGTATAAATGGAACTGCACAACTCTTAGCCGGAGTCCGTCACTTCTGCTGTCTGCTCTGCAAGTCGGGATGAGCATCCTGCAAGGCTGGCTGGCCTGAGGGCAAGATCCTCTGATGCTGTGCCCGCAGTGTGTATGTTCTTGCCTCTCTTTGATGGCAAGGACTGCAGGATTTACCCCCAGACAAATCCCCTGCTGCCTGTAAGCACTCAGCTTTAGGTGTTATCAGTAGGAGATCACACCAGGCTGCACGTGACGTACAAAACGGTCCCTTTGGGACACAAATCCAATGTTTGTGAAGAAGAAAGGAGGTGGATTTTGAAGTTTGACAGCTGTTTTGAAGCTGTGCTGGCTTTAGACTGGTTAAGTACTTGCAGAGGTGGATTAGCAAAAACAGGACAGGTATTTTGTTCGGTGATGCCTGATAAACAGAGATGAAAAATAGATGTAGATCAGACAATAGGACTTTCTCTTGCAAAGTTCTTTCTTTTCCCATGTTACCTGTGTTAGCTTGCCCTGAATCATGACTCTGCTCTCTACCTGAATCATGTACAGATAAGTTTAACTCTAAACCTTAGAGTTTAGGCTCAGACTACTCATCTTGCTAGGGGGGAGAGCAGGGGATGGATGGATGGATGAATAAGATCTGTTTTTTGTGATGATTCTGTTCCCACTGAGCAGCTCTGTAGTTGTGGTGCAGGGTGATTTTTTTTTTAATTTTTATTTTTATTTTTAAATTTATTTATTTTTTCTGGTACTAACACCTCTGGCCTAAAAGCAAATTGTTGCATTAGGGACCTCAGTGTTTGCATGCATTGTACATCAGTTTGAATAGGGCCTCCACAAAGTCCATGCAAATAAATTCTTAGATGTCTTTTACACACTTGATTGGGTTTGTCTGTTTGTTCTTGGCTTAATCTTGTTTCCACTGGAATTAATAGGATGACTCGCATTGATTTGATTTTTATAAAGCAGAATTAGCCCACTGTCTTTGTCTCTTTTTCCAGCCTTACATTAAACCAAATTTGGTTTTGTTAGTTAAAAGCGAGATGAGATGACATTTCAGTGAAGGCATTTCAATTATTGCTTATTTATAGTGTGTTTCAATGCTGTTTTGTTACTGTACTGATTTTAGATGCCAATAGGCAGCTTACTTCAAATTCACCACTCAGTTTATCTCATTCTGCAGTATGTTTTTGATCTGCTTTCTCTGCACATATTCTGTTTTCTTGATACACAGTTAAATAACATACATAAATAAAGAAAACGAAGCCAGGTCATGGGAGATGATTTTAAAAATGGTAGCTCAGAGGGAGTAGGCTTTTTTGGGTCCTGAAATCAAAGCTGTTTGGTTTTGACCAGTTGGGTGTGCCACAGAGAGACATTAGTTATTGCTATTCTTTAGTCCTAAAAACATTGGTGGCTCTTCTTGCCTCCTTCATGCCAATCCCCTTTCCAGTTATTCCATGCTCCCAGCTACCTAAAGAGAGAATTTTTGGGGTAAAATCCTCTTCAGTTCATTTCTGTCCATCTCAAGACAGAGATGGACAGAAAGGCTTGGTTTTAAACATCCACACTGCTGCAGATTCCTCGTGTAGCTGCAGGTGAATCACTCTGAGGGTGTGATTTACTTCAAAACTCTCTGTGAGCACCAAGTGGAGAGCACTGCTGCTCTGAGAGCAGCCCTGAGGAGCTGCTCGTGGCTCTCTGAGCTCTGTGAGTGCTGAGCACAGCTCCCTCCAGGGCCGTGCCAGGCTCAGGAGCAGCCGTGCCTGTGCTTTCTGACTCTGCAGATGCTCAGCCCTGTGTTGGTCCCGGGAAACACAAGCAGAGTTTTATCAGCTGCCAGGTCTGCTGTGAAATGATAAATGCTTGGGGTTTATTTGGAGGGTTGTAAAAGTCCCATAAATAAACAAGTCCTATAAATAAACTCGAGAGAGCGTCTTGGGCTGTGAGTTGTTTGGAACAGCTCTGCCTTCTCCCAGAGTCCCTTTGTTTCCAGGCTGAGATGTACCAGGTTTTTTAGGGAAATTGTTCATAGCCTGTACCCTAAAGTCATTGTTAAAAATCCCCTTTTGCTTCCAAAACTGTGAAGTAGCAAAAACTAAGCGAAGGAAAGAGAAAACCAATATTTAATTTAATTGAAGTTGACTTTTCATTTTTCTATTTTGTGTGGCTCTTTCAGAATCTCCTTTATAAGTGCTTTCCTTTATAAATGCAGTAATTATGTTAACACCTGCAATTTTTTTTGGCAACCTTAACAATTCAGTTTGACACAGTGTTCCTACATCCCGATTTTTGGGGGGATTTTCAGCTGTAGAGGATGGTAGCTGTAGCTAGATGGCAGCGTTGTGACAGCTGAGGGTGTTCAAACAGCAGTAGGTGAATTCAGACCTGATTCCTTTGAGCGGTGAAGTGAAAATAAGATTTACTCCTTTATTTTTATTTAATGTTTTCTGCTTTTTCTCCCGAAGCGTGTGCCAGTTTTATGACTCTCCTTTTTCATTTCGAATGTTTATCTGTAATCTGTTTTCTTTCAGTGTAAATCTTGTCTCATGCTTATGAGGCTCTTAATAGTTTCGCGGTGACTCCTTGCATAAATGCAAAAACCATTTTTTATTTTAACACCGGCTACATTAATTTGTCACTGCAGTGAAGTGACTTAATGAAGTAGTCTGTAAATTTATTTAGCCTAGCAAGTTATGCTTTAATGATGATCAGGAAGGTGGTTTAGCAGCATTTCCAACAAAAGGAAGTAATACATTTAAGGACATTATTAATATTGATGCTCTGAGCAGTGAGACATTTCACATTGCAAGTCACTCCAGTGTTTACAAGAGATCTGTATTGTCAGGTCTTTAGTCTGCTGGATGTTAATAGATAAGATAATTTGGATACATAATGCTAATGCTGAGCAGCTGCTGCAGTTTAGAGCAGCTCTCAGTCCTTCATTCCTCCCATTGCCCAAATACACTGAAAATGAAACTGTCAAAGGGCTTGTCTTGGAAAATCTGCCTGGTAAAACCTGCTGTTAAAATCAGGGTCTGCATGGAGTACTCTGCAGCTCTGATGGCTCTGTGGAGTTGGAAGCTGTTTATTCCATGGATTAAAAGTGAGGTGCAGTGGGAATTGCTGAGGGCTAATGAGAGAGGCTGAAAAGTTATGTGAGAAAATGGAGAATGCAATTGCTGCTGCTGTAGATAGGCCCTGGGATTTACTTCAGTTGCAGTTAAAGGAAATACTTGCTTTAATCCTGGAGTACATCCTGCAAAGTAATTGACTACGTTAGTATTTTTAAAGTCTTAATGTGCTGTCAGAGTTTTGCTTTTCATTTCTGTGACATTGTATTTTCCTTTCACTCTTTTTGCAGGGTACCCTGATCCAGCACCTGAAGGAACACATTCTTCACGGCAACATGACCAGCAATGATGTGATTATGTACTACACAACGGCAAGTGGGGCTTAAGGCACTTTTAAAAACACTGCAGTATATTTTTCCCTTAAAGATGGGACAACTTGTCACACAGATCCACAAGTAAATTTTTTTATTGTGTGTTAAATTTTTTTACTGTAAGGGATTGTCCTATCTGAGTTAAAAATCAGGTGAAATAATAAAATGCAACAGGGACCTTTCTGATGAAAGATCAAACCCATGTTAAATGTCTCTGACCTAGCTGGTGAGGAAAATGGATTGGTTTTTAGTGTCTTAGGCTTATTGATCAAGCTGCCTCATCAATATCACCTACAAATCAGATTCCACCTTCCTGCAGGGCTAGGTCATACTGAAGATGAGAATTTCTGTAGTGTCTCTGTTTTGGTGGTGAGGAAAGAAGCTGCCCAGCTCTAAACTTGATTAAGGAAAGGGAGTAAACCTCATCTGTGCAGGAGTTCAGTTATGGGTGGGAGTGTTTTTTTTCTAAGGCTATGATAAAGAACAATTATTTCTTAGACTTACATTAATGTAGCAGTTTGAGAAGGCTGATGTCTTTCCTCATGAGTTCCCTTCTGAACTTTAACATGACTAGTCAGTTTGCAATATCTCCACGGAGGGATCATGGTAATTGCCTTGTCTCCAAGTTGTCCTGTCTCCTGCCTCCTGCTGTAAAGCTGTGTGTGCAGGGAGGCATGGAATCCCCATCTCATTAGGTTTTTGTAAGGATCAGTTTGATGAACATCCATCAGGAACATGCAGCTGATTCAGTCTTGGGACAGGTGAGAGGATAAGCAGAGCTTCAGCCTTATTTGCTGAGTCTTAAATAACATGATCAGACAAAATCAGTGGTGAGGATTTAACAGCAAGAAAACTTAAGAGAAGGGGAGGGGAAAGTGGCACCTCTTGCATGAGGGCAGGGATTGTGCTGTGCTCCAGCTCTGCCAGCATCTGCACCACTCCATCCTTTTCTTGTTGCCTGTAGCTCCCGTGCCAGCAGACAGCACTGCTGGTGCTGTGCTGGAGCTGCCAGAGCTGCAGACAGTGAGCTGGCCAGGATAAACTCATGGAGATCTCTTCTCTCCTCCAGATTGGCTGGATGATGTGGAATTGGCTGGTGACTGCGCTTGCTACGGGAGCTTCAGTGGTCTTGTACGATGGATCTCCTCTAATTCCTTCACCAAACGTGCTCTGGGACTTGACTGACAGACTGGGGTATGTACAGAGGATTAAACACAAGGGTTTAACTTGCTCCTGTCACAATCACCACATCCCAGCGACCTCAGCAAAGGTGTGCTGTTCTCTAGGTCAGGAACTCCTACACAGCATGACACGGTTTATCTTTTGGCTCTTTTAAACTGCTTTTTAAAATTTATACTAAAACGTTTTTTGAGAGAGCAGGAGAGACAAAGAGCTGATTGTTTCAGATTTGAGTCAGGTATTAGAATTCCAGGCAAACAAAGACTTTTGGTTCAATAGTTTTCAAGAGCAGCCTTTTCAAAAGGCAGTAATTGGGAGCAATCTGAAGAGTAATTTCTCAGCACACTCAGAACTTAGTAAATAAGAATTCTTTTTTCAAGCAGCTCAACATAAGATTTTAATATAGAACTTCAACTTTAAGTGAAAAGGCTCAGCAGGGTTGCTTATATTTTCATATTCTGATTTTTAATCTATAATGCCTAATTCTTGCTGACAAGCTGTTCAGTAATTGTTCTAGACCATTTTTTGTGCTTGAAAATGCTCACAGCACCCTTTCTTGAAGCCTAGAGAAATGGCAGATATCAGATAAATAGCTGTAAAACCCTGTGATTGCATTTAGCTTTTTACACTTTGTTAAACTTTGATTTATTTTGTAACTTTCCTGTTTGCCAACTGCATATAAAGAGCAGATTTGAATTTTATTACCAGCAAAATGAGTGTCATTTTTAATTGATAATTAAAATTGTTTGTGGTGGAAAGTGGATGACAAAAGATTCACTTTTTGATTCTGCATAATTAATAATTTAAACTCTGCTGTCTTTTGTGACATGTAATATTTAAAGGCTGACATTTTGTCTCTGGCTATTATAACTGAAGGTTAATGCCAAGTCAAAATGCTTCCACTGAAAGGAGCACAAAAGAAACCCACAAACTTAAGCCACACTTCACCCCACAACAAAACCCCGGCAGAACAACAGGCAAAAAATCAGAATTGAGAAATAACTCGGCTTATTTTTAAGCATTGTTTCCACATGCCAAAAGCAAGTGAAGATAAATGTGTCTGCATGTCTCACTTTTGTAATCTGGCGCTAAAAGCGGTGGCCATCTGGGTGGTACTTCATCATGCAGTCTGTTCCTAGCTCACTCATATGTTAAATATGTTAAAAAAAAAGGCTTCAACATGTGAAGAGTACCTTATTCTCTGAAGATGCACCACACTTTCCCTCAGAGAGCATATTCTCAGGGTATCATCAGGATATCTCATCCTGCGTGGCAAGAATGACTCAAGTGGACAGCCATTAATGGTCTGTTCAAGGGAATCGTGGATGGTGACTAAATGCAGTTATGTAGCACTTGGAAGGAAATAATAGGAGATTTGGCTCTACATGTGCTGTAGAGGAAGTGTCAAAGAGCTTAAAATAGAGAAGCATTTTGTATTCTAATGTAAAATAAGCTCTGATTTGAGGCATGGAAGGAAAGGGAGATGTTACACAAGAGTAAAAATAGTTCACATGATTGAGGTACAGAGTAACTGAGGAGCCGTGGACTGTGGTGGAAGGTTCCCTGCCCATGGCAGGGGTTGGAATGAGATGATCTTCAAGGTTCCTTCCAATCCAAACCATCTGCGCCTCTCTGGTGCCATTCCCACGTGCACTGATGTGTCTGCAGGTGTGGCCTGTTCCTCCCTGAGGGGGGGAGGCTTCCATCAGAATGGCCAAGGAAGGCCTCCCCTTTTGGGAGTGTTGAAATCTCCCCCTCTCCTTGCCTGGAGCAGTGTCCTGCCTCCCCTCCTGCCTTTGGAGTAAAGCCAACCCTGCAGGATCTGTCTTAAAGCTCTGCTGCTGTTGGTATTGGCCATGCTCAGATTGTGTCCCTTATCCTCATCTATCTCTCTGTGTTTTCCTGTGTGAGTTTATGTGTAATGTGAATTAGCAGAAGCCAGGTAAGAGGATTTCCTGAATGCCAGCAGGAACATTAAACTGTTGCTTCCGTTGACAGATGGGAGAAACACAGCTTTTCTTCGCAGTGTTAATTCTATTGTATTGAAGAGTTCTAAATACACTTTGCAAGGGCAGGATTGAATTGTGCAGTTGGGCCAAGTTTCCTGTTCATTTAGGCTTGGCCTTTCACCAGTGGAAACTGAACAGGTATCTCCAGAAAATCACTGGTTTCTGTCCTAAAGTATTTTTTAGTCAAACTGTGTCCTGAAATGGCAAAGTTTTTCTGTGTAAGAGTGTAACAAGGCACTCTTGAAAAATTATGGCCCATTAATAAAGTAAATATTATAACATTTTGTGATGCCTTTGGAGTGTTCTGTAGTTGCAAATTCCTGTAAATGTCTGTGTGAGATGGGAAAGCTCTGCTTAATATTTAAAGATAGAATTAAAAGTTTCAAAGCTGCAGAGATGACATGTGATCTGACTAATTTTGATAGTTCAAAAGGATGTGCCTTGCACTTAAAAAGCTCTAAGAGGCTGCATTGTTTCTCTAATCCATGTACAGGGTGTGCAACAGCCTCTGCTTACTGCAGTGGGAATTGCAGGTCTTCAGAATGTTAGCATATTTAAATATGCAAAACATGTAAACTTTTTTTCCCCTCTAGGATCACCATCCTTGGAACGGGTGCGAAGTGGCTGGCTGTGCTAGAAGAGAAAAATTTAAAACCATGTAAGCTTCAAAAAGCTGGTGAATCCCTTTTGTCCTCCCTCCTACCTTTCCTCTCCTGGTTCTGGCTCTCTATCTTGTCACAGTCCTTTGTGTAATTATTCTGGATTGTAGTGACAAATAGTGCCAAACACTTGTAAAAAGTCCTGCCTTAACCTGTGTTGATTTTTTTTTTCTCCTTTGCAAGGTTAAACACACAATCTCCAAACACTCCACACTATCCTGTCTACAGGATCGCCTCTCAAATCTCAAAGCTACGAGTATGTCTACAAACACATAAAAAGCAATGTCCTCCTGGGATCCATTTCAGGTGAGGTTTTTATGCTGCAGCATCTCAGTAATTCTCTTGATTGCCTGTGCAGTTCCTTCCTGCTAGTTTGTGTTAGATGTTTGGGAAGCTCAAGCCTTTGGATCACTTGGGATTGGTTATAGTTAAACTGGAATGAGCTGTCTTTAGTGCTGAGATTTTTCTGCATAATTCACTGTGCCATAATGAAAGTCAGACACTCCAAAGCGTTTTTGGTGCATGTTTTGGATTTTAAGTATGATCATTTATTTTGACTGGCTGTCCTTAGGGGTGGCAGGTTGAGATCAAGCAAAGACTCTATTAACCTACAGAACATACTGTTCTGCAAATAGCTGACTTTAGCAGAAAATACCTCTTGGAGAGTTCCCATTTCAGTTCTTTTGTGCCAAGTAATTGGCACTGCAGACAGATTTTTTTTTTTTGTAGATTATATAATTAGAGAAATATCAAGGCCCCATGCTGTGCAGTTTGTTGTGAGCAGCACTAGCTGAAGCAACTTCTGGTCACATAATGTCTACCATAGCACTCCTCATTTTGCTTTGCAACAAGGACTGACTTTTTCAAAGGGCTTTTAAACTCAGTTTGATTTTTAAAATATAACTATTCTGCTACTGAAGTTAACTCAGACTCTGGGCTCAGTAAGAGTAGTGCTGAATCTAGAACTTGCTACTACAGACATTAATAGACTCAAATGCAGAAGCCTATTTTTGAGAAAAGCTAACATGATTGATTTGTGTTTTAATTCTCTTCCATGAAGTCCTAGAAAGACTATAAATATTCCAGTTAAGTAAGCACTTTGACAGAATCTATTTTTCGTAAGATAACTGTTCATCTTAAAGGCCTGGCTCCCCTCCTCCCATGCTAATAAAGAATAAAAGCTAAGTAAATGTTGAGTGGAATAGCTCGACTGGTTACTTTAAACTAATGAAAACAAACAAGAAAACATTTCTAAGTAATTCTGTAAATATCTGAAGTCTGCAAAGTAGGGCCTGTTTATTTTCTCTCTCCTATAAATAGAAATTTCCTTAAATGAGATTAAGAGACTGTTGAAAGGAGAAAAGCTATGCCTTAAGGGATAGTTCTGCATGAAAGGCATACACATATAAAAAGATATATAAAGTAAGGAAGAAAACCTTTTATTAAAAGTCACAACATCCTCGATAATGCTGTTTGTTCTACGCTGCTTAGTGTGGATCAGAAGCCTTTGGCAAAGGTTGGCAGTTGCCTGTTCTAGAGTTCCTGTGTAGTTTTCAGGTTTGCTTTTTCCAAAAAGTACTGTCTATTCTAAATGGATTTCTTTTATTGTAGGTGGAACAGATATAATTTCATGTTTCATGGGTCAGAATGTTACAGTTCCAGTTTACAAAGGAGAAATTCAGGCCAGAAATCTTGGAATGGCAGTAGAAGCGTGGAATGATGAAGGTAACTGTGATGCAAAATACTGTGCATGCTTAGAAAATACATGATGATCTTAATGATAGATGATCTTAATTTTAACAAGTAATAAGTGTAGATGCTCTTTGCTTTTTAACTCTGTTATTTACAGAAAGGAAATGTGGAAAATACCTCTTTTTTTGTCAACAGGAAAACCAGTTTGGGGTGAAAGTGGAGAGCTGGTTTGCACCAAGCCTATTCCCTGTCAGCCCACACACTTCTGGAACGATGAGAATGGAAGCAAATACAGAAAGGCTTATTTTTCAAAATTCCCAGGTGTGTAATGAAGGGCTTTGGGTATTGCAGCCTGGCCAAGGATGCAGATTGCAAGGGAATGTTTATTTGCTGCTCCCAATGAGAGCCACATGTGCAGCTTTGAGTCCCTGTTTCCAGGGTGAGAACTCCACGGTGTGTTTCGTAATACCTCACTCCGTTTTCTTGTGCTTTGTTTTGAACAGAGATCCAAATAAAACCCGGAAGGATCTCTGCAAAGCTCTAATCCCATTTTGCTGCTGCTCTCATGAGGCAGATCTGCCTGTCACAGTCCGCAGTGCTGCACAGGCTCTGGGCTCGGGTGTGAAATGGAAGTGCTGGATAGGTCAGGTAGCAATCAGCTATTAATGAGTGCTGCTGCACCTCTGCCAGGCTGCTCCTGCCAGGCTGAAGCACTGAATCCCACGGGATAAGTGCTGACCTGCCACCTCATTAGCATTAGGATTAAATGTGTGCTGCCTCAGACATGCATATTCTGCATCCTTAGCCTCCTGCAGAGTGAAGGAGCAGGCACCTGTGGGCCAGAGGCTTTTCTTCTTAATAATTGTGGAGGGCTCTGCTCATCCAGGGCTTTTCCTTGTGTGGCACAGCAGTGCCAAAATCCCTGCTGCCTCTGGGGCAGAGATTTTTTAGGAGCAGGATTTCCAGCTGCTGTTCTTGGATATGGAAGGTTTTTTGTTTAATACACAGCAGCAATACCGAGTGGATTCACAAGCAAAGTCAGGATGTGCAGCAGGAGATAATCATATGGGAAAATGAAGGGAATGTCAAAGTTGCAGTCTGCATGTAAGCCTGACAGCAGTATATAAAAACCCCAGTGACAATTTTAAGACTGAAATCACTGAGGTTCTGTCTGGACATTGTTTCTGTCTTGTAAATGGGCTTAAGATTGTAACAGTTAAGTTGGAAAATAGTCTTATGTGCAAATAATTGAGGTTGGTATTTTTCCTAAGAAAAACTTGAGTAAATTGGGTCGTACTTCTGTTTTTGGCAGGCTGCTGTAGCAGTATCCACCTTAAATAATAATAAAAAGTCAAATCTGATTTTTGCATTAACACAAATCAAGAACAGTAAGCACATAAGCTCCCTAGGGAGTTGTTGATACCTATTACACAAGCCCAGAAAGCTTCTTGTATAGAATTGTGTGCATAATAGAAAAATGGATCAAGGAAGACAATGAATCAAGGTGGGAATGTTGTTACTTTGGTGAAGATGCTTCCAGTAATTCAAAATGTGTATATTTCTGTGTGTATTTCATGAATTTAATGCCAGTTGACTTACACAATGTCTGCTGTGACAGGATGAATAAGAAATTAGCTGCTTAACGTTTGCCATTCCCCAATAGGTGTTTGGGCCCATGGTGATTACTGCAAAATTAATCCCAAGACTGGAGGAATTGTCATGCTGGGCCGCAGGTACAGTGCTCTGCTGGAAGTGTTTCGAGTAAACAAGAGTTAAAATTTGCGATTTTCACCTTGGAGTCTAATGTACATGATTCTGTCACCCTTTTAAGCTTTATATTAATTTTATTACATCCCATATTGTGGATTTCAACCCTTAAATTAGTCAGAGCAGCTGGATTTCAGGGAATGGAGCTCATTTTGACGTTCTACCCCACTTTTGTGTTTATGAACACAAGACAGTAAGTGGACTCAGTTTTGTGTTCCGTGGTTCATGATGGTCACAAGAGTTTGGACTGAGAGTGCAGCACATCCAAGGTGGTGAATTTGGGAACTTGTTTCCTGGTCTTGGCTTTGCCATCACCTTGTTTTACAGCAAAACTTCATTTCGGAAGGTTGGGTATTAAGTTGTGCCTGTGTCGGTGATCACAGACATTCAAGACCACAATTGGGGCTGAATTTACTGCTTGCATTTCAAAGTTGCTGTTTGAAACAAAGTAGAGTGAATTAATAATGTTGCTGTTCTGTACAGCTTCATTCTAATGAGTAAAATGCCTTTTTGACTCAAATTCTTTTACAATTCTGTTTCTAATGTAATTTTGCTTGCACAAGAGAGACTTGGTTAATTGCATCAATTTTTCCTCTTCATCAAGCTGTACTCACATCCTAATGTTTCTTTGTTTTTATTTGTCTGTGCTTTTTCAGCGATGGTACATTAAATCCAAATGGAGTAAGATTTGGAAGTTCTGAAATCTATAACATAGGTATGAAATCAGTTTTCCTCCTCTTTCAGCTATGACATTGTTGCCTTAAATCTGAACTTCGGGTGTTAGAAAGGCGCTTGGAAGGATTAAGTAAGAGCAAACTTGCTGTTCTTCAGATGAGACAGTACAGAGTATGTTGGTATCAGTAAAATTTGATTTTTGTAAACTTAAAACTGGTTGCTTTCCTGAGGAATCGGTAGGGTGACAGATGACTTTTTAAGATATACAAAAGCAATATTTTTTGGAGCAGACAGTAAGGCCTTACAGATGAACAGTCTCATGCAGTAAGAGAATACCTAACCTGTCAGGCTTTTCTATTCTCCCTAAAGGCAAGCCCTTGACACTGTTTTTATTGTACCTTTCCTGATAATTAGAAATAATTCTCGAGCTTGTGCTTTGAATTTCAAAGATTGTTGTGACAGGTGGGGAAACTGTCCCTGCAGAGGTGCTAATCTGAGTCTCAGGGACCTGTTGCCTCCTTGTTCTTGTGTCACCAGGCACTTTTAGTCTCCTGTCTGTGCTGTGGTGGAGACTTTCTCTGGTGGAAAGGCAGAGAAAATGGCTTAGTGTAAAACCTTGTTATCTGTCCCCAAAGTTATAGCAATTTTTTTGTTATGGACCTGGATTTTCCCATGAGCAGGAGTTCAAATTTCAGAGCACCCAGAGGTGAAGCTCACTGTAGGATAACCCAGGCAGGGCAGGTGATTTTTTTCATTTTGACACAACCACAAAAAACGCTCATCCATAACGATCCATAAACCCAAGTGCTAACGAGCACTCCATTTTCAGTGGAAGCCTTCGAGGAGGTGTCCGACAGCCTCTGCGTCCCTCAATACAACAAGGATGGTGAGGAGAGGGTGATCCTGTTCCTGAAGATGGCATCCAACCACGCCTTCAGCCGCAGCCTGGTGAAGCGCATCCAGGACGCCATCCGCGTCGCGCTCTCCGCCAGGCACGTCCCCAGCCTCATCCTAGAAACCAAAGGCATTCCGGTATGTCAGGGAAAATGCTGCCTACTGTTTTCTTTGTCACCTTGAATAGTAATTAAGGAGCAGTTGTCACTGCTCTTCAAACCCACATACATGGAAATTTTAGCATCTCAAAAGTGTATTCGAGCTTTATAAATAGTTTGTCTATGTTGCCTAGCAACATTCTTTCATCTCCTTTTCAGCTAAGAGTGGTTTTTGTTTTTTAAATGGGCTGCATTTTCTCAATAATATGCACTTAAACCTCTTAAAAGAAAATATTAAAAAGGTAATTTAACTTTACTTTTCTGGCTATCCATAAGCATATTTTGGTTTTGTTTTCCTGTTATGAGTGACATTCTTAGGAAAGCTGAGTGCACTCCGCAAATTCAGAAAATCATTTCGTAAACCATTTCACTTTTACATCTGTTTAGCCACTTAAATGTGGCTCTATCACTGTCTTAACTGTAACAGTAATTAAAATGAAATTGTTGTGCTTATTCAGGGGGAGAAATCTGTGTAGCTAAAGGTTCTGCATGCTCAGTCTTTGGAAGCTGTGCTCTGCTAGAGCTCTTTGTATGAATTCTTTAGTTGAAATGTTTGTTTTTTACCATCCTCTCTGATGTTACAGTCTCCTCAGTGCCTCTGAGGAGCAGAATGGGCTGCAGAGTGTGGTTTTCCCAACTCTTTTTGCACACAGACTTGAGTGTGTCCAGAGAAAAGAGCTGAGACTTCAGAGCCATCACTTGATACTGGCACCCCTTTAGTACCAGGGTGGGTTTCCAGGTGGAAGTGCTATAAGGGTTCAGGACTACTCTGTGATCCACAGAGGGATCTGGTCCTGATCTGTTGAGTTTCTTTAGTTTCGGGATGCTGTTGGCAGATAGTCCTTGGCTCACAATGTCCTCTTTGATCTCCTGGGCTGCAGCTCAGCTTCTGCATGGAGTGCTGAACTTGTGAACTCTGTGAATCACCTGAGTGCAGCAGGGAGGTGTTTGTCATGGGCTGCCCCTCAGGAGAGCCTGCTTAGATCCTTAATTAGTTCACACATTGACTGAATTGAGTGAATTTTAATTACCTTTCAGATAAATGTGACAGTGGTGAAGTGATCAAAGCTGTCTCCCATCTTTCTTTAAAAGTTTTGCTTGGAAGGGAAACTGCCAATTTTCTGCTCCTTTTAGAAATGTGTTCGAATCTTCATCTGAAAATACCATCTGATCCTGACACTGTATTCTGGTAGAACATCTGTGCTGAGGTGATTTGGTAACACAAAACACGGTTTTAATGGGATATTCAGGTGTTAAAAAACATGGTGTGAATCTGTCTGGTTCTGTCCTGACCAGATAAACATTCTGGTCATCATCCCCAGGATTTACTGATTCAAGTAAACTAATTTACTTTGAACAGCCTGATCTTTTCTTGAAGGGGGCAGTTCCCTTGCAGACCACAGGGCTGTTCTGGTTTCTGGCACTTGTGAAAATTGGGTTGCTACTCATTGAGGAGAAATAGCAGTGATTGGTTAAGGTGGCTCAGGAGGGTAGGGTTGCACATGACTTCAGCAGATCAAATAAGGAAGAGTTTGAATTTTTTTTTTTTGTATTGAGACAATATTGCAAGAGTGTGTTGAGGGTTATTCATCCTGGCTCTGAATGATCTCCAATAATAAATGGTGGTGCCTGGAGCTCAGGAGTTTCGGTGGCTTTGGAGGCCAGGACCAGGCCTTGTTCCTTCAGATTCAGCACTAAAGCAGGTGGGGTCCTGCTCCCAGAGCAGTCAGACCAAAAATTCAGGAGGTATTTGTCCGCCAGCTTTTCAAATCCACCCCCAAAATGCCTCAGTGGTACCAGGACAAGGAAGGGGCTCATAAAGCCTCTAAAAGCAGAGTTCATCCCAAATGGGCCTTGGCTGTTCCTGTTCCTCCTGGAGCAGATCCTCCTTGCTGTGTCAGAAATTACAGTGCTCTGATCCCAAGAGAAGAATTAGGGTTTTTTTCTGCAGTGTCCTTACTTTGAGTCACAGAATGTAAGAATTTGTGTGATTCATAAGTGGAGGTGAAGCCTCTGTTTGTTACAGTTTATTTTATTTGTTATGGTTGATTTTGAAACATTTATATAGGACTACTATACTTATATTTAAACATTTATATAGTCCTTTATAAAGGACTACCTAAGCCCTGAGTTCCATTTTACCCTTTCAGGAAAACTGTCCATTTAAGATAATAAAATCATGGTTTTCTTCTTCCAAAGCCCAGTGCAACTGGGCTTTGTTTATTGAGCCCACCCTTAAAAAAATCAAAAACTGTTTGAAAATTGAATGTGCCAGGACATAAAAACCAAATATTCTTAGTGTTTATACCATGATTCTGATCTGGTTTTGTTGTTTTATACTGGAGCTTGGTCGTGTTCTCACAGAATTGCCAGTAGGAGTAATAAACTGACACAAACTCTTTGAATTCTACCTACTCTTCAAGTGCTTTTCTGAGGAAAGTGCTTCAAGTGTAACAAAAGAGAAGGCATTCTGCAAAATTTTGATGGAGTTCTGGAATTGATGGGGGGTTTCATGAATATTTTCATAAAGCTACTACATGAAAAAAAAATAATTTTATCTTTGCTGGTTTTGTTTTTCAGTATACGGTAAATGGGAAGAAAGTGGAAGTAGCTGTGAAGCAAATAATTGCAGGGAAACAAGTTGAGCAGCGGGGAGCTTTCTCAAACCCAGAGGCTTTGGACCTGTACCAAAATATTCCTGAGCTTCAAGACTATTAAAGTCACTTTTTTGGGGTTTTTTTTTTTTTGTTGTCTTTGTTCTGTATTTGTTTTGTATATACCAATACTGTATGTAAAGAAAAAGCTCTATTTAATACCAGTGGTTCTTTGAAAAGAAAAAAATACTTCATGAAGTGCATTATGAAAGGCTTGGGTAAAGCTTAGCTCCCTTTTATTGGTTAAATATGCCATATATTTTGGAGTTTTTTTCCAGCCTGGAAGGAGAAACTTGCCTGTTTTGATTTTTATATATTATACGAGTGCATCTTTTCTGGTTAGATTTCCATCAGCAGCCCATCAAATGGGAGCACCAATAGTTGCAGTTGCAGATAGACTGTTCCTTTCATAAACTGTTTGCTTTCTTTTTTTAAACTGGATTTTTAGCAATGTTTTTCAATCATGTGTGTCAGTCCCCTGGAAGGAATACACAGTGATTTTAACCCCCTGACCCTGAAACGTGCAAGTGTTCTCTATGTAGTGTGCATTAAAACGTTTTTATAAAGCCAAATCATAATGCACTAATGTGACTTGACTCGGAATAATTTCAGTCTTGAAATATCTCATGGTACCTTTGAGGGTAATTGCTGCTTCATTTTGTGATGTAGCCTTCTTGTTGTTTTAAGCTCTTGGTTGAGAGATTTCTGGGGGCTCAGGAGGTGAGGGAGCGACTCCTCCTCCTTATTCCTGGGGTAAGTCCAGGTTATTTCCATGGAATTTACTCTCATTACTCTGGATTAACATAATTACACTTGAAGAAGACGTTTTGCTTCCTTGGTTGAAGTCCTTCATTGGCTCTGAGGTTAGCTGAGGAATTCCAGCGTGTTTCTTAATTAAATGCTGATGGGTTTTGTAACTTTTTTTACTAAATGTCATGTTGAAAGTGAGAGACACCTTTTCTAGGTCTGTAACCCTCCAGTTTATAAAGGGAAAAATAATGTAATGAGCTTACTAAAACAGTGAAGTGGAAGCACTAAAGTGTTTTGTTTTTCATAAAATACAGTTGCAGTAGTTGTACCAACCCTCTGGCATTCAGTGTCTCCTGCACTATTTGAATTTTGTGAGTGAAATATTATTGTAGTTACAATTGTGTTGAATGCATTCAGCGTTGATAAAGAGTTAATTAAAAGGAATCAATCTTTATATATATAATTATATATTACATCTTTCAGCTGTTATTGTCTTTATTTTCCTTTTGATTGGCTGTCATGAAATAATTTTTAGCTTAGTTTGTTAGTGATTTTAATGGTTTTAATCTAAGTCCAACTGAGCACAAAGCTTTCTGTGACAGTTTTATCCTAATTTCTTATCCAGGGCCCAAGACAAGGGAAACAGTGCTAGTCCTGTAAGCACAGTTGGCTCATTGAGAAGGTCACAGGTGAGCAGGAGTGGAGGAAAATGCTGCAAAAGTGCTTTATGAAGGTGCAGAGAGTGGCTGAGATGTGTTCATGGAGCTCAAGGGACACACCTGAGCTCTGCAAGGTTTGTGCTCCACTGCTGAGGGCAACCCCAGGTGCTCATGTGCAGCAGCAGCTGGGAGAAGTTCATTATTTATTACATATTTTTCCCCACCCTGTAACAGATCTCGGCTCACTGGCTCCAGTAAGCTGCAGATTGATGCAAAATGTGTCAAATATTGTAATTTAGCAGGAGAGAAACTGCCTCTGAATGCAGCTGGGGCTGGGCTCCTCCCTGGATAGCACAGTCGGTGTGGACACCATCCCCACTGCCACTGCAGGAGACAGAAATTCCTCGTTAGCAAATGAGCTTTAAATGTGCTGGGACTTGCTGCACTGTACCAAGTCAGACCATGCTGGTGTGATAATATAAATACCAAGCACCCATTAGAAAAGTATAAAAAGGAGCTATCAAGCTGCCAATAACCTATGATTAAAAGTACTTTTAAATTCCTTCCCCCTCTGGCTTGCTATATATAAATTTTACATTAACTGTGACTTTGTATTCATTAAAACTTCATTATATTGTTCTTTAATTCATGCAAAATGTCTGGAGTTTACAAAGCCCACAGATCCCTATTAATAAGTAATTTTGGGTTATTTCATTAATTAAAGATAGTTTAGAAGCACAGATACATTAAGAACATATACAATGCCTAGAGGCTGCTTTTTGTAAATCCTTTATCATGCTGGAAACACTGGAGAAAGTTTTATTAACAGATATAATTTGATCTCTGGTGATTGTCAGATGTTGCAAAGCTTTTCCCAGATGGATTGGTGACCTGCCTCAAGTTTTATCCAGAAACACTGGATAGGGCTTAGGGCTGCTAGGATGGAACTGTTGTACCCTGAGTGCTTAGCCCTCTTTTTTTTTTTCTTTTTTTTTCTTTTTTTTTTTTTTTGGCTATTTATAATTTGAGGTTCACAGTGTTTTGCCTGGAAAGCTCCATGTGCAGATTTTAGTGGGATGTGTGGCATGCAAATAGAGCTGGCTCTGGAAATGGCTTTAAGCTCTGACTTAAATGTTCAACAGCAAAGCAATTAGAGCAGAGGAACTCCAGGCTAGGTGCATTTCTCACTCCGTCCTTGGCAAATTTGAGAGTGACTCTTGAATTATGTGACGGAATCAGCCCATTTGCCCTGGAGAGAAGTGGTTTTATCACTCCCCTCTTAGAAATGTGCTTTTGTCAGCTCCTGTTAGAGCAGGTACTTCCCCCTCCTCCTGCCTTATGATTTCAATTAATTTCCTGGTTAGTGGTGGTTCTCAACAAAATAAAATGAGCTGGTACACAGCAGCCCGAGCAGGGCAAAGCTGATAAAATTGTTTATTGCTATGTGCAAGAGAAATGGGTTGTGTGAATTACTTATTCAGTGATTTTAAAAACACAGGTAATTGCCTGATGGAATGCAACTTCCCTGGGGCCATTATTGTCTTTCAGTTTAGTGCATACATATTTAAAAGTATTTCATTTATGAGCAGAGCAGTCAGTCACACAGGTGAATGGGTGTTAAAATTAGATTTAAAATGCATTAGGGAGGAGTACAGGGTCTGAGGCTGTTCTTCAGAGAGAGCTGTAGGGTTTTGGTTTGGGGGAAACTGAAGTCTGGCCCCACCTTTCATGCCCTGATCAGAGATGTTTCAGTGGATGAAGGCTTTGGTCTTCCTCCAGGTGACCTCTGGAGTTCTGCACTGAGCAATTTCTCCACTGAAATCTTGCAGCTTGTCAGTGCTTTCCTGAGGTGCCAGTCTGCTGACTGGATCTTGTCCTACAAAACTGAGAGGATAAATCCCAAATTGCTTGGTTCATCTTCCTCCCTTCAAGAGGGGAGTATTTTTAGCTCATTTATAACCACGTCTTAGGTAGCAACAAGATGCAACTTAATTTTCTTCTACATCTCTCATAGAAAGAGGAAGCTCTGTGTCATAACCTGAATGAAAAGGAGGGTGGGAGCTGCTGGGAAGCAGGGCCAGGATCCAGCGTGGCAGCCTCGGAGCTGAGGGCAGCACACACATTTCCCTGGCCGGGGCCTCTTTAGATTCAAATAATGAGATAATCAACATCAGCCTGAGCAGTTTGCTCTGCATGATCTGTGTGCAAAGTGGGAGTGACTTACTCAGAGGAGAGGGACGCAGCCTCGGGAATGCTCTGAGTGACTGAGAGTATTTCAGAACAATTCCAATAAGATGTCCCGAAGTATTACTGCAGCAGGCTCCAGTTTCACACCATTCCTCACCACCCAGAGAAACTCTTCCAAACCACAGCTGGAGATGAACTCAAGGTTTGAACTGGCTCTGGTGGGAGTGGGAAATCCTCTCCAGGCTGTTGTTTAACTGGGCTGTGCAGCACGTTGGTGAGAGTTTAATTGGACCTCGTATTTCTTAATTAGAAGACCTTAACGAATTCTTGTCTTGCTACTTTTGACAAGTGGTTTTGCAAAGTTCAAGAGGCTTATCAGCATTCAGACTGAGCTTCTAGCTGAAAGGATAATGTCCCTTGGAAAAAAACCATCTCCAGGATTGTTAATTAGTTTACAACAGCGTATTAAAGTGTACATCACTAATGTGAGGAGGTTAACATTACTAATGAGCAATCTGCTAAAAAAAGAAATCCCCTTTTCAGTTTTGTTCTCTCTTCTGTAGATTTAAAGGAAGTTTTGGCTGCTGCAGGATGACAGTCCCACTGGAGGGGATATTTGTAGAATCAAGGAATGGTTTGGATGGGAAGGGACCTTTAAAGATCACCTAGTTCCACCCCCCTATTCTGTTTTTGTTTTACAAAGGGATTGTTTCTAGCATTTCCAGTCTATTGATCTGCAGCCTGTGTTTTGACAAGGATCAGGAGAGTATTTCTCTTCGTCTTCTGTTAGCTATGAAGAGGTTAAAGCTAAATGGAAAGAAACTGTGAAAAAATTGGAAGAAAACGATGAGAATTGGTGCTGGTTTGACTGACTTGGTTTGAAAGGTGAGCTGAGTTTAAAGCAGTGTCACTTCAACCCTTGCCAGAGCTGAAGGAGGTGGCCTTGAGTGTACAAATGTGATACTCAACTGAGAATCCTCATTTGTCTGGTTCTCATGTATAATAAAATATGCTAGATACATGACACTTCATGAATTAATGCAGGAGTATAAAGCATAGGAGACATTCCTGTACAGGATTTGTTCTTATAATGCAAATCCCAAGCAAGGCTTTAAATGGCCCTGGCTCTCTGGAATCATGGAGCCTATTTCACGCTTCACTTCAGGGTTTGTTCCCATTTCCTCAACCTTTCTCTAACGAGAGGGTGTGGTGTGTGCACACGCGAGGGGAGGGAAATTAGGAAGGAGCTGCCCAAGCTCATGGGAAGCCCTGAGTGTGTGTGAGCTTTTATCTCAGCCTGGCAGCCCTGCCCTCAGCACGGGGGCTGGAGAGAGGATTTGTTGAGCTCTGCTGGTGCCTGCACGGGCTGCCCATGGCCTCAGCACCCTCCCTGCCCAAACTCTCCCCTGCCCCTGCTCTGTGGGACCAGAGCCTGTCCCAAGCAGCCCCAGCTCCTGGGGACTGTGCCAGCAGCTCCAGGCTGGCAGGTGAACAGACACCTGCAAAAAAAACCCCAGACCTGGGCTGATGGAAAGGTGATGGAACATCAGACAGCTACAACCTCCCACTGATAGCAGGAGATGATCGCTCCCCTGGTGAAAGCTGTAATTACATTAAGAGGACAGCTGGTTCTAATGGCATAAAAATATTGAGACATGCCTGCAAAAACAGAGGTTTTCTCCTAATGCGGCTCAAATTAAAACAGGAGAGGGAAATAGAGATTTTGATAGCTCATAAAACCGATTTTTTTTTTCCCTGAGTCAGTGTATTATCTTAGTCTTTGTGAAAGTAAAGCAGCTCTGTGCCTGGGAAGAAGGTTACCCTCGCTGGGATTACAGTGGTTATGAGTGAGGGATCAGTGCTAAGCTGTTTAATACCTCCAGGGCTGATTCCCCTCCTCTCCCTCGACCCTTTGCTCCTCCTGGACCATGGGTGCTTCAGTCCTGCCCTGTGCATGTGGCACTTGGCACCACAGGCTCCTGCAGAATTTTCTCTCAGAGTTCCAGAACCACTGGGAACCTCCAGCCATCCAGGAGAAGAGGCTGAACACATTTCCTCCCTAGTTTAAGAGTTTCTGCCTTTATTCCCTGATGCAAAACCTCAGTTCTATATGAAATAATTATTTTCATGTACAAACAAGAGGAGAGGAAGTTTTTAAGCAGTGTGGAGTCTGATGTGACAATCCTATTAGGTTTTGGTGGGTGCCTGCTTGACCTGTAAATTGAAACTCCAAAGAGTTGCTCTCTGTGTCTTAGCATGGTATTTAATTTTCTGTGCTGCAGCAGCAGGGAGGGAAAGGGAGCTGGAATGGGTTTATTCAGATCTATATGGGAATTGAATGACACAAAAATAACTCTTTTTTAAAAATGGCTCTCATCAGGCGGAGAGCATTGTTCTTACTGTTCTTCCCCATTTGAGCCTCCGTGGCTCCTGTGCCAGGTTTCTGTGTTGACAGGTCAGATCAGCCTGCTGGGGTTTGTGGACTCCTCTGCCTGCCCCACGTGCTTGTTTTTCACTTTCAGGATTACAAACCATCCTTAATGCAGACCTTGATTTGTATTGTAAAGGTGGAGATGGGGATATAAAGTCATGGCCACTCAGAGCTGCCTCACTAACAGGCTAATTCCTGGATTTAGGATCACTGGAAATGCCATCTATGGACATTAAAGGCATTAAGGTAATTAATGATAAGGAAAATGCCACATTGGCATGATTTGGGAATAGGTAATACACCAAGAACATCAGCTCCCGGGAAGAAGGATTTTGGTGGGAGAGAGTGGCATAATTTACTGCCACCTCCCATTGCCCCCCTCCCAAACCTCCCGCACATTCATTATGCCTTAAATATTCTCACGCTGAGTTTTTTCCAATGGTCTAATTATAAACTTCATTATAATTGTTCATTAGTTTTATTTTGTTCAATTAGCTTAACAAGTTGCCAAATGAAATACAAGCCTGGCAATTAGCTTGATCTAATCGTAATGAGCCACTCAAAGTGGGTCACCAAATATGTTCGTTTATAGCACTTCTTTTTTTTTTTTTTTCCAATTGGTGAACAATAACATAAATATTCAGAGCATCTCCTGATCCAAGGAGTGGAAATTTCCCAGTCATTTATTAGAATAGAAAAAAAAAAAAAAAATCAATTGTTCTGCTTTTGGTCGTTGAGCAAGGTGCAGTACAGGCACCAGGGTTGCCCTGGCTTACCCAGACAGGGTCACAGCTGAGCAGGGCCATCAGTCCCTGTCCTGCGTGGGAGTCACTCGAGCTGCCAGGAGGGAGGTCAGCTCTGAGCTGATGTCTGTTTGTATGCTCAGAATTCCATGGGATGGTGTTGGTGGCTGAAGGGTCACCCAGACCCCACCTGGGCGATGCTCCAAGGGACAGCCATGGCCTGGTAGAAGGCGAAGGGAAAAGCTGTGCTGCCTAAAGAGGGGAAAATTCAGGCGAGCTGAGCTATCCTCCTTTGGTGAGGGGTGATGGGAGGCTTTGGGCAGCCCACGGACTTGGTTTGAGCCACCCTGGTCAGCAGATGGTTTTACTGTGAGTTTTGGATAACCCCCGAGCTTCATTTTTTTGCCAGACTTCCCTTTTGCTACCCAGCACTCAGATCTGCTCCTGCTAAGCAGCTGCTTAGCAGCAGCTCCTGGCTCATACAGTCCAGTGGAGTTACAGCAACCTTTCTTGGAAGCTAATTTGGGCAGGAGCGATTATTTGGTATGAATAATTCCTCCTGCATGTCGTGTGCATCACATCCAAATCACAGGGATGAGCAGCACCGGGGTGGCTCCTTAGCAGACTTAAGTGGTGGCATTTACAGGCTCAGCTCCGAATTTGGATTTCTCTGGGATCTTGTCCTGCATCTGACCGACGGAAACGCGATAAAATATTAAACCAGCGCAGAGACTACAACTACCTGTAAGTAATTCATAAAACACCGCTGTGATGGCAAGCTGGTGAAGCCCCGTGCCAGTCCCAATCCGTACTTCCCTGCAACAGGATATCCTCCAAACCCATCCCCGACAGACAGATGACTCTGGTGACCTATTAATACAATCTTTTAACATTTCAGCCGGGGACTTTGTCCATGCAGGAAGCAGGAGAGGAGGGACTGGCCCCGCTGGAAAGGCAGATCCTGCACCTCGGTGCTCCGCTCACCGCCTTTGCTGCGGGGCTGGCTCCTGGCTCCGTCTCTAATTAGCCTTGTCGCCAGCTGGGATGCGGCGGTGGCAGCGCCCCGCTCGCTCGGCGGGCTCGGATTAAAGCCGCCGGCGGCGCAGAACGGGAGAAAATTCACACCTCTGCCTTTCACGCCGCAGACAGCTCCATCAGCTCTTCAAACACCAGCCAAAGGCATTGTTGGGCTTCGTGAGCGCACCCGGCGGCAGCGTCTGCAGCTGGAGATGCTGCACGAATGTGTTTTGCCTCCAGCGCATCCTGATGGCGTTTTCGCTCTGCTCTCCGCGCCCCGGCCTGACCCTGCGCTTCACAGGGACAGCCTGAGGGCTTTGTGGAGGCAAGGGATGTCCCCTGCCTGCGTGGAACAGTGACACCGGGCATCAAGGAACAGTTCCAGAGGCTGGCATGTGTCTGGGTGCCCTGGTACCTGTGGGCTGTGAGCCACCAAAGGCCAGCGGTGTCAGGAGGGAGCTGCACCTGAATAAGTCCTGCTAAGAGCATCTCTGTTCCTAATTCACTCTGCTCACTTTATATTAGTTTTATTCCTGCTGGGCTTAAATCAGGCAGGGGCAGATGTAAACAGGCTTGTAATAAGCTGTGGAAATTCGCAAAAGGGCTGCGTGACACATGGCTTTGCATTTGATTCGAGTAGTTACAGTCATAATATCCATTAATTTTTGTAGTGCTCCTGGGAGCAAAAGTCTCTCCTTTTCATTAGAGAGACCCAGATTACTAAAGATCCTGGTGCTTGACACAGCCTGCTTGGCACTCATGCTGTGAAAAAAATCTCTGTTTACACAGCTGATGGCCTGGGTGGGGACGGTCCTGGCACCAGGGCCATCTCCCCAGCGTTTTATTTAAGGTTCTGCAGTGCTCCTGCTCCGACATCCCAGAGCTCCGCTGAGAGGCGAAGGGTGGGCGGAATGATTTAAAAAGAAAAAAACCACGAAAAACATAAACCAAAAAACCACATATATTCCAGGCAAAAATTTCTCAGTGTAAATGTTGAAGCGGAGCAGCGTCACAGATGACAGGTCTTCAAAGCCGAAGCACGAGCTCTGCTCAGGGAGGGAGGAAACCAGGCAGATCCCTGTGCCTTGATTAGCGAGGCTTTCCAGGCGCCGGCTCGCTCCCTTTCTGTCTCCGGGCTGCCTTTGAAACAACCCCTTTGACGGCTGCAGGCACTTCTTAGTTTAGCGGAGAATGAGCGAACATGAGAGAAGAAATCTGTAAGAATGACAGGGCCTGTGCACATCTTTCATATGCATTTCTGGAGCACAAAGACTGTTTTAATGAGCAGGCAGCCACGGAGCTTGGAGTGACTCTTGGTTTTAGCAACTCTTGGGTGATGGAGCTGCCTGGGAAGTCTCCTGGCTGTGACCTGCGTGGAAAACGCTCAATGTTTTGGGTTGATTTTGATTTCCATGGAAAACCAGGTCTTGTCTGCTTGAGTGCAGGCACGGGAGCATCCGCTGGTTCCAATGACATGAGGTGTGGGGGATGAGCTGTCCTTATCCTCCCCCAGAGCTGTGTCCCTCCCACCCCCGTGCCCACACTCCATCTCTGGGCGGCAGAGTGCAGCGCTGGGGGCTGGTTTTTGGCACTTTTGGAAGGATGGGATGTGAGGGGGCTGATGCAGCCTGGCCCAGGGCAGAGCCCCCTGCAGCTGTGTGAGGCTGCGAGACTCCCAGGCTGCTGGGAGAAGCACAATGTGGGCACACACTGCACGTTCTCTTTCTGTTCTGCTTTTAGGGGTTTTGTTCTGGTTTTCTCCAGGGCTGAGCAGCTCCCAGGCTCTCCGTGACTGTGAGTTTGACCTGGTGGACACAGGGTTTTCATGCGCCATCCTTTGAGCCTCTCTGGCTGGAGCCTGAGGGAGGATGAACACACTCCTTCCAGCACTTTTGGGCTTCCCACTGCCTGGGGTGTGTGATCCTGCTCCCCCCAGCACCTCCTGGACCCTGACACAGCCCTCCCGCACTCCCACAGAGCCACAGCAGCAAAATCCCTTCCTCGCCACAAACACCTAACCCGATTCTCTGGCTCTGCTCCTGTCTTCTCCCTCTGGTGCTTCCCACCCAGAGGAAGAGAGGAGACATCACCAATGGGGTGTGAACGAGGTGCCCAAGCCCCCTGTCCTCTGCAGGTGGCTCATGGGGATGCCCGGGGTCACTGGCCAGGGCGGGGGGCTCGGCTGGGTGCCCACAGCTGTGGGCAGGTGACAAACCCTCAGCATTTCCAGCTGGCACAAGCACATGGACTCTGCCTGGCATCCCCCACCCACCCCATGCAGGTGTTTTAAATTACACGGGGAGAAATCAGCCAGTCTGCTTAGACCTGTCTTAAACCAATTTAATTAAATCCAGGTGAAGGAAGGAACAGAAATTACGGCAATTCATCACCTTTTAGTCTCTGCAGGTGCATGGCTGCAGTGGGGCACCACAATTCCCACTGCTCTGCGCTTTTCCTCCTGGGGGTGATTAACCCTCTCCCTTCTGGTGAGTGAAGCCCTCTCCTCCTTTGGGAAGAGGCTTTAAGGATAATGAGTGAGAAGATGATTAAAAGCAAAAAAACACCCCACACCTAGTCTGGTTCAGTTCTGCCTTGCTCCCAGGTTTCTTGCTTGACTGAATCACTTACCTGTGATTCACTCCAGCCCCTCGCTGCCAGGTGAACAGCAGCTCCTCCCCACTGCTCCCTTTGGTTCCTCCCTCCGTGGGTGACTCCGGGCACCAGAGAGGGACACATCCCCACAGGACCCCATTTTTTTATTGGTGCACAATGTCCCCAGGCCATCGGTAACTTCCATCTCAGCAGCCACCAGGGCCATGGCAGCCTCCATCCAGCAGCCCAAGGATTCATTACCCCAGTGTTTTCCAACATTGCTAAGTGGATGCAATTAATTTTTGGCAAAATCTGGTCTTTCTCTGACCTGGAGCTAACACTTTCTTGCAGCTTACAAGCAAGCAGTGGGCTGACATGGTCGATGGGACAGTATGGCTTACGATGCTCTAAATGGAGCAGGATTTCCCCAGGGGCCACATGGCCCCAGTGGCAGAGTTTCTGGCTCTCTGCACACGGAAGAGTTAAATCTCAAGCTCCATATCAGCTATAGGACAAGGTACTGTCATTTGCACAAAGCTCTGATCACTGAAAGGAGGAAATGCTAAAATAGGAGCAACTTCCATCTTGGTCCCGTCAAAGCCTCTTCCTGCCTGTCGTGCAGAGACTTTCCGTAGTGGCAAAACTAAAGTAGCTGTTTCTTCGTGTTCTTGGTCTTTCCACCAGTGCAGTCCCCTCTCCTGCTCTCCAGCCCAGGAGCTCTCGAGAGCAGCAAGATGAACATCCACGGCCCAGCCTGGATCTGCACCGGGCGTTCGGGTAAGACAGAGCAGGATGGGGAGGTCCCGCTGCCAGGAGGCAGGGAGGGAGGGAGGGACTCCCAGCCTTCCCACAGAGGAGTTTGTTTTTCCCCTACTTTGAGTGTGTGGTGACCCCAAGAATCAAATTTAGTTGAAGCAACAGCATTTCTGCAATCTCTGTGCTGTGCAGAGCCCAGGGATACTTGGGCTCCTTAATCCCTCCAGGAAATCACTGTCTAAACACAGCTTGGGATCTGGCCCCCATCCTTACCTCCCCTTAACTCCCAGCTGGGTTTTTTCCTCGTAATACCTTAAGACATCTTTAAGATTCCCATTCTCACCATTCTCCTAGGGGCATCCCCGAAACCTCCCATCTTTTTGACATATGAGTGATGTGAAAATCAACAGCTTTCTGTAATGCTGCAAAGTCTTTCAAGTCTTTCATAACACAGGTTGCCTCTGTGTGCAAAGTCACGCCAGCACAAAGAAAGTGTAGCAACATCCCACCGGAATAACTTAAAAGAAAATCTCCTTTGGGAAAAGAATTATTTTGAGGATCACATATGGGAGACCCAGATTATGGCACCATGGGCGGCTCTGCTGTCTCGGCGGCGTCTCCTCACGTACCTTTTGATGCTCTCGCACCAAGAGAAGACAAGGAATGACAAGCCATGCTGTAAGGCAGCTAAGGAGCTTGGAAACAGCTCAACAGTGATATGGAAACCAGAAACTCCCTGCATGAATTGTGCAAATTCAGTCAAGGAGCACTTGTCCTGTTGCTTTGATGATGAACTGCGTTCCATTGCTGTGTATTATTTTGTTGATTTATCTGCAATTCTTCCTCACACTTTTTGTACTTCCCAGTTATCCCCTTCTATTTTTTCAGGCCTCCTCTTTTAACCCCAGCGAGGCAAATTAATCCTGGTTGCCCCTGTAGTTGATCAGCAGGGTCTCCAAGGGGTTTGCTCCCCCTCTCCCCAAAATACCTCAGCACCCCAATAGCTCCTGCCATGGGAGCAGCTGCTCCCCACAAGGTGCTTTCTGACCTTAGGAGAATCCCTAATTCTGATGCACTTTTCCTGTGATAACTTCCATTTAACCTGTTAATTTGTACACATGCCCTCATGTTGAGCCCAGAGCTCTCAAAACAGTTTATTACAGTTTGGTTTTGTTATGATTTAGTTTCTCGCTACACAAACAAGGAAAGCTGTGGTAAGGAGAGAGGGCACTGCCAGAGCAACCTTCACACAGTCTGTAGACACCGCTTAATACATGCTAACACTTCATTTTACCAGAATATTACCTTTCATTAAAAGGCAGTAAAAGCATTAAAGCGTTTTGTAGGGGAGGGAGAAAATCTGACTGCCTTACTGAGCTGAGAGGCACATAATGGATCACTACAGCTTTACCACCTGTCTTAAGCACCAGTTTAGGAAGTAAGTTTTGGTAGAACCACACTAGTCCTGCATGGAACGAATGGGATGGGAGATGAGCCCCTCTCAGCCAGGGCACCTGGATCTCTGCAAGTGGGATCACTTCCTTGTCAGCACTGTCTGCCTGCAAAATTTCTCAGATTTTTTTTTTCACATATTGGATATAAAATCCCACTCTAAAATGTGCAGCAATAATGGAATAAAGTCTAAATTCTTCCCAGGGCTGCCCTAAAGGTGAGATGAGGCCCTTGGCTGTGTGCAAGGTCTGGGCTGATGAGTGGGAACAGGGTCCTGTGTACCCCAACTGAGCAGGCAGCAATATGTTCTTCATTATTGCCTTTTATTCATTTTTTATTCATTCATTATTTATTAGTTTTAAGTAAACCAAATCTTTGGGTTCCCTTGGATTTTGTTTTTTCCCTACGTGTGTGGGTCTGGTTCCTCCAGCCTGAGGTTGATTCCCATGTGCTCTCATGCTGCTCTACATTTCCCTACATGGGAGACAAGCATTTATTCACGTTCATGTTTGTGTGGAGTGGTAAAATATTAGAGTTAAATTTTTTATGACATTCCTAGGAGTGGTTATGGAGCAAACAAGATTACAGCAAGTACTACAGAAAAGCTTGTTTATGCAGGGAGGGGAAAAAATCAAACTCGGAGATGTGTTTGCAAAACTGCAGAGAGCCCAGGGGATGGGTTTAGTTTTCCCTCTCCTTTTCTTTCCCTATCTCGCTGGTTTTATTGCGATCACAGAAACAACTCCCAGCAATCAGGGCTGAGTGGATTTGGAGTGAAATTCCAGTTCCAGCCGTGGGACATGGTTGTTTTCTAGGGGAGAGGACACAGGCAGTGCTTGGCTTTGATGCCAAAGTGCAAAATCCCGGGCAAATCCTGCTGGCATGGGGGGTACGGGGGCTGCCCTGGGCACGCTGCTGGCGTGGCTGGCACTGCCCTGGGCATGCTCCTCAGTCCGACTGTACAGCCCTCGGGACACCCTTAGCAGACCCCCGGGACATTCTCACACTCCTAGGGATGCCCTTTGCTCATCCATGGGATGCCCTCCAATTCCCGAGACTCCCTTTCCACATCCGCGCACTCCTCAGGACACTCTCACGCTCCTTGGGATGCCCTTCGCACATCCCTTGGGACATTCTCGCATTCCTTGAATAGTAATGCCCTTTGCCCACCCTCGGGATGCTCTCCCGGTGCTTGGGATGCTCTCCCATCCCGTGGGTTGCCCTTTGCCCACCCCCGGGATGCTGTCCCGATGTTTGGGGTGCCCTTTGCCCACCCCCGGGGGGCTCTCCCGGTGTTTGGGGTGCCCTTTGCCCACCCCCGGGGGGCTCTCCCGATGTTCGGGATGCCCTTTGCCCACCCCCGGCGGGCTCTCCCGGTGTTCGGGATGCCCTTTGCCCACCCCCGGGAGGCTCTCCCGGTGTTTGGGATGCTCTCCCGGTGTTTGGGGTGCCCTTTGCCCACCCCCGGGGTCCCCGTGCCCACCCCGTTCCGCCCGCGCGCCGCGCAGTGACGGCGGC
>VZRL01005241.1:554536-584513 GCA_013397895.1 Origma solitaria
TAACCCCGGTCCCGCCGTCGCGACCCCGGCACTGTTGTTCTGTTTGTTTGGTTTGGGTTTTGTGTTTATTTTTCGCTTGTTTTTAACTATTTGCTTTTATCTTTCCCCCCTCCGCCGGTTTTATTTATGGCCGTTTCCCCCATCCCAGCCCTCCCTCCCCCGGCTCCCCCCGGCGCTCGGCGCAGCGCTGCGGGCGGAACACGTTCCGAGCCCCATCTCTGGGGCGCACCAAGAAGTCCCCATCCAGCTCCCGCCGCTGCATCCCCGTGTGTCCCCTGTCCCCACGCGTGTCGCGGGCCCCCGGCCCCCTACGCGAGCTCTGCCCGGCTGCTTCGGCCGCTGCTAGCGCGTTGCTGCCGACTCGGGGGGGGAAAAAGGAAAAGTTTGGGCTTGCCGGAGCTCTGGGGGATGGACAAGGGTCGCGGCATTTGGGTTTTCCCACGGGGCGGCCGACCCCCGTTCCCCCTGATTCTTCTCGCTCTTTCTGGCAAGCCACGGGCGCAGGTGGGGGAAAAGATGTGCAGGAGTTAAATCCCTTCGGTAACAAAATACTTGTGCAACCGTTCTTGCGCTTAATTATGAGAAGAACGGGTTTCCGTGAGCTGGCGGGGAGCGGGGTCAGGCCCTTGAGAGGTTTCAGGTGGGATTCCCTCATCGCGGCCAGCTGCGAGGCAGCGCGCGCGGGCAGGGAGCGCGGCTGGGAGATGCTCTTCCTCTGTTCTTTTATTTTTCTTTTTTCATTTCCCCCCCGCCCCCCCAGGTGAACTTGGGAGCAGCGTTATAGGTCCCAGCTGTGGGTGTTTGCTGGGGAACGGCTCACCCCCAGGCTGGCAAAGCCAGAGCGCTGCCCCTGGGAAAGTCTTGAGCAGGACTTCACTCTGGGGACGTTCTCCTCTGCGTACTCTCGTGAGCTCCCTGCCAGATGCTGTTCCTAATAAATAGGGGTTGTTAAAAGCAAATTAATTAAGGTGCATCGGTGCTGAAGTTGCTCGGGGATTCGTTTGCGTTTACTGCTTCTCGGGACGGTGCTCGCGTTTGGCCGTAGCATGAAGCTTGGGCTGCTGGGGAAACTTCGGGGGTTCAAGAATTATGTCTAAATGCAAGGATTTTAGGTGAAAAGGAGTGATCCATAGGAGGGATAACAGCAGTAGCTGCCGTTCTTGGGGAGGGCAGAGGGAACGCGTTGTGGGAGGGAAGTGTTTTAGGAAACGTTCCTACAGGGAGAGCAGGAACAATTTGATAGGAAGGAGGCTTCAGCCTTGGGGACACACAGAAGATGGACAGCAGGGGGTCCTTGCTCTGCTCACCCTAAAAAGCACTGCTTGCCCCTGCCCTCCATCTCCCTCCTTCCCTGGGGTGTGTGCAGCCACGGGGGCGCTTGGAAATCCTCTTGAGCAGGGCACGGGGACCAGGGTGCAGAGCGTGGGGTGCCAGGTCTGAGGTGCAGGGCACGGAAAGTGGGGTGCAGATTGTGGGGAGCGGGGCACCGAGCACAGGACACTTGGGCTGCCTGTGGGTCAGCACTGCCCCGCGGAATGGTGGCTTTCTGTTGTCAGTGTCGTGCCCTGTACACCGTGCAGCTCTCCTTTTATTCGTAGAGAGTTAGGCGCAGCAAAGGAGCAGGGTTTTTTTAAAAATATTTTTTATTTATTGCTTTGATATATTAATGATAATCTTTTCCCTGATATTCTCCCCTCCCGTCTCCTCCTGTGTGGGTAGCTACCATGGTGAGATTGGGCTGTGGGTGTAATTCTTCCAGCGCTCTGAGTGCTTAAACATATGGAAACCCACTTTGAAACAGTTTGTGGCTGCAAAGCTACCGACGTCCCCATCCCTCTCCGCTGCTCTGAGCCCTCCCTGCACAATGTGCGCGTTAGGAACTCGCAGTGCGCTCTCAGCTCAAGCTGTGAATAAAGAATGCGTTCCCCGCCTGCGCCTCTCCTCTCGCGGCCGTAGCATCCTTCTGCTTCCGTAGCGGAGCGCTGCCCCTGCCCTGTCCCACCCCTGGCGTGGACCGCAGCAATGTCTGTGTGTGGAGAGGGGGTTTGGGATCTGGGGAAAGCTCTTCAGAGAGAGGCGAGCGGTGGCAGAGCCCGGGAACGCCTCCCTCCGGGGCTGTGCTGATCTTGCTGCAGCTCGCTGTGATCCAAGTGGGCTCTCTCCTCTGGATTACAGGGGTTAACGAAGCGCATCGCGGTTTGGGTAGTTGCAGACGGGAGAGACACCTGCATGAGTCATGCCGCGGTGATGCCATCTCCGCAAAGCTCCCGGCTCATACAGACGGTCGTCTTGGGCTCTTGCCATTTTTCTCTATTTATTTGCCTTTGCTCCCTCCCTTCCCCCTTGCCGGGCCGGCTCTGAGGAAGGCTGCGTTGCGGGGAGCTGAGATGCACCAGGCTGAGTTTCTCCAGCCTCTTCAAAGCGGGTGGCATTTGCTCGCCTGTCAGGCAGGTCCCCTAAATAGCTTTGTGAAGGTCCAATTAAGAGATCACTCTCCTGCCCCGGGTCTCTGGCGGCCCGGCTGCTGGCGCGCACGGCTGCGAGCAGAGGGTGTGCGTGTGTGTTTGGCAGCCGAGGGCCGCTCACGCTGAGCTCGAGGATGTCTCTCGCTGGCAGCAGGCCCCCGTTTGTTGCTGGCATCTAGGCAGGGTTTTGGCCGCCTTCCTCGCTGGCGGCGGCAGAGCTGTCTCCGAGGTTATATGAATAGGTATCCTGTGAGCGAGCTGGATGAGTTACCTGAATATTTTGTTTTCCTGCCTGGTGCTGTGTCACCGGCTCGCTCTGCTGCCTTGCACCCCGGAGCAGGTGTGGGAACGCGGTGGGGCAGGGCAGCGCAGGAACGGGGAGTGCAGAGCTCACTGAACACACTCCTTCAGCCCCTGTAGGATGCGCTTGGGCTGCTGTCAGCTGTGCATGAGGAAGGACCCGCGATCGCTTTTAGACTCCAGCTCCAGGGGGGTGTGGGTGGAGAGACGTTATGCTTATTTTATTATGTGTCCCTGTAGCACTCTACCTAATATGGAGACACTTTTTATTCAGAGGCTCTTTAGGAACAGAAATGAAAGACCTCTATTATCTACTGTACAATAGATTTGCAGAACATGATCGTACAAATTGTTGAAATGTAGGTTATTTTCCCCAGATTAGTGCAGATCTCAACATTTTATGCAATGACTGTTCAAACTGATGTGAAGTGGGGGATAGTAGGCTGGGGGGAGAAGTCTGAAATTATTAAAGTGCCTATTGCTCTGGCATCCATTAGAGCAGTATATTTCAGATACCCTTATTTTACTTCCCAACAGCATAAATCGAGAGCAGCTGCTCTGAAGTCAGTGGAGCTACTTTGGATTTATGCATTGCTGCTGCGATTGGCATTGGGCTCTCTGGGAATGCAGGAGGCAACTGTGTGACTTGCCCTGCACAGTATTTTTCACTTCAACATCTCCTGTCACTGGTGCTGCAGCCTCCTTTGTGTATTTGAAATGGGGAAGTCTCACTGGTTTTGGGTTTTGTTTATTTTCTTCAATTTGTGGGGCTTGGTCACAGAACTCTGTTCACTGACACCTGACTCTGGCTGATCAATAGCATCTCTTGAGGTTTGAATGCCAAAATAGTTGCATTAAAATATAACAATCAATAAAGTGCAATTAATTTGCTGTATTTTATTGTGGGGAATCATAGTCATTCCCAGGCCTATTATCTCTGTGTTTAAAGCAGCTTAGTGTGGCGAGGAAGGTATGAGCCCAGGAGCAGCTACAGGAGGTCAGAGCAGAGGGCTGCCAAGACTGGGACAGGGTTTGTGTCTCAGGAAGGATTTTTTGGATGAAGGATGCATTCCTGAGCCGGAGATGGCTCCATTTATTTAATTGCTGTGCTGGGTTTGCCACTGTGGATTTGGTTGCTCTTTGAGCCCAGGCAGCAGTCTGGAAAGCACAGTCCCTGGGCAAGGACTGCCTTGTTTCAGAGTGCCTGGAGAGGAGAGTCTGTGCTCCATGGCAGGGCACAGGGATCTGGGTTGCACAGGGCTTTGGGCTGTGCTGGGTTTTGCCATTGGTGCCAGTGGGATGGAGATTCCACCCTGCTGACCCCACGCTGAGTTGAGGTCCTCCTGCCCTTCTCTGTAGCTCCTCACAAATGTGTTTTCTATCCAGGCTGCTCAGGAGACCCGCGCTGGTTGTGTCCCAGCAGGGCCCCTTTGCCGAAGGGTGGAGGAAGGAGTGTCATTACTCACAATGTTGGGTTGTGGCAGCTCGTGTTGCTTGTCCTGACCTTGGTGGCTGATGCTGGTACGAAGCACAGGTTTTGCTGGGATGGAGACGTGGCTTCACCAAGCCCCATGTCTCACTCATGTTTGTGGCTGCAGACCTGTCCTGTCTCAGAGGTGCAGCTGGGGAGCAAAGGGGAGGTGGCAGCCCCCTACATCCTGCATGAAGCACATGAAACCAAGGTCTTCTGGCCCTAATAAACCTCCCAGTGAATGAGAAGCCATCCCACTGAAATAAATACTGTCAGCTCAACAAATTTAATTCACTGCACTTGGTTCCCCCTTCTCTCCCTGCCTAAATGTAACTAATGTTTGTTAATGACAAGCGGTGACTTGGTTTGTTGGCATAGCTTTAGCTCTTACCCCTGTCAGTGGCTCGCTGATGTGCTGGCACGTGGTGCTTTCCTGACTACGGCTGTCAGATCCTCTCGCATTCAGTGCCACGGAGGCTGTGGAGTGTGAGTTACCATGTGGTGCTCTAGATGTCGTGGAAGATGCTTTGATTTCATGCTGTCGGGAGTTTCCCAGCTGGCATTTCAGAGGAAGCAGTTCCCATGTGAGGATGGGCAGGCAGAAATTACAAGCAAAGAGGTCCCCGGAGACAACTTACGGGGGAGATGAGGATTGCTGGCTTTCCCTGGGTATTCCCATTCCCCTCTGTGACGTAGAGTGCTGTGATGGGGAGTAAAGGAAGGGCTGCTGGAATGTGTGTGGTGAGAGAATTCATTGTGGAGGGACTTTGCTGTTTGGGCAATATCTCACACAATGGGCTTTAGTCTCAGGTGTGAGAATATTAACCTTTCTTCCACACTATCCAAAAATTCTCTTGCAACACACTTGGAGCTCTTCTTTGTTTACATAAATGTTTGTTTCTGACAGCATTCAGAAAGCTTCATGAATTTATGATGTGCTCCAGATTCAAGCGTACTTCCTTTTTTCTTTTTCTCCTTTTTCCTTTCTTTTGCCCCCCAGAAAACACCCATTTCCCCCGTATTTTGGTGATGAAATGGTAGGAGGTATGCATATTTCAGCAGGCTATTGAGAGGCAATGTAAACACCATCTTTCATGGAAAATCAGTTTGTTCAAGTTCAAAAGCAGCCCAGCCTCTCCACTTGATCAATTTGCCTGTCATAGGAGATGATTTTAAAAGTGGCGATTATGTCCTATCTTGTCTCTCGCAACTTCAGGCAAGGAGAGAAAATGAAGTGTAGCATTTGATTTTAACTCTGTTTTTTTCCTGATTTTTTTTGTTGATGGTGGTAGTCAGCGAGGAAGCAAAGGGGTGCCCTGAGGGGTGAGGGACAGCCAGGAACTGAGGGGTTTCCACGAGGCTGCCGTCTGCTGAGTAAACTAATTGGAAACTGCATGTAAACCAGCTCTGCTCATCTCACCGTGCCTGCACCAGCTGGCCCTCAGGAGCTGCCCTGCCCCATCGCTTCCCCTGCAGTGGAGAAGGAGACCTGCAGTGGCAGGAACATGGGCTTTTAGTGACAAAGCTGCTAAATCTTGGGGAGAGGGTGCTCAGTGCTCTGTGGCTGCATGGCCATGTCCTCCTGCCCTGGGCATGGCCCTGCCATCTGGTTAAAGGCTATGCAAGGACCAGAGGTCTGGTTTTGGGGAGGGGATGGTGTGAAACCACCCGTGTTGGGCAGCTCTAGCTTGGCATCGGTGATGGAAAGAAACGCTGGCAAAAAACCACTGATGCAATCCAAACCGGGGCTGAATGGAGGAGCAGGGATCAAAATCCCTACTCTGGCCAAGCTAAGGGGCTCAGGAGGCTCCAGAAACGGTGTTTCCATTGGTACGAGCCCACAGGATGGTGTGGGAGATGGTGCCTCTGTCAGCAGCTGTCCCTACGCAGACCCCATTTATCCACACGGGGTAATGCCTGCCCTAAATGCACAAGGTTGGGAGACTGGCTGTGGGCTGAGGGAGCCCTGGGAGGAATCAGCCTGAGGAGGAAAAGCATTTCTGCTAGAGAGGGGAGAAATGTCATCCTCATTACCCCAGAAATAAAATCCTTTAGAAGGTTAAATGAGAGGTGCACGTATCTTTGGGTTTTTTGTTTTGCTTGCATGAAAACATTTCAAAAACAGATGGCAAAGCAGAGATTTATTTCCCGTTAAGTGCAGAGGGCTGGTGCACAGGACCTTATCTGCTTGTGGGCCCTGTAATAAACCTGCCAGCAGGTGATTTAAATCCAGTTTTTCTGATTGGGAAAGTAGTGAAAGGAATAGGGTTTATGTTATTTAGGAATTTTATGGGCAATGTTAGATTTTTAAGATGCAGGAATGATCAGGGCATGGCTCCGTAGCACCAGAGACGTTAATTTCTTTCATAAAGGATATTCCCCGAGTCAGAAAAATGAACCATTTTCCATTATTTAGCTGCTGAGCTGCTGTTGCTGTTTGCGTGAGTGACAGACGCAACTACTTTATATCGCAGTTTAGGAGTTGTTGTCAATTAGCCTCAGCTTTTGCTTAGCAGCAAGACTTTCGCCACAATGGGGAAGGAGGGCTGTCTAATGGATGCTGCAGCTCTTCAAACAAACATTCATGCTGCAGCTCCAAAAAGGATGAAACTCACACCAAAAAAAAAGACAGAGCCCATGTGCCCTAAATGGGAGCCCTTGAGCAGATGGAGCAGGTTTCTGTGCAACGAGCAGTAATTAGAAACTCAGCGAAGAGTTGGTAGCAGCTGACTGGTCTTGGTACCCAGACTTTTGGTTGAAAAAGGAGCAAATCCAAGATGAGTTTTGGAAAGAGCTGGCCTGGATGTCTGTGTGGGGCAAGTCTCTAGCCAGTGTGAGCACCTGGCCTGGTGAAAGACAACAGCCATCGACCTCCAGTGCCTCTGTCCCTGACTCCGTGGGGCTACAGCAGTCTGAAATGGCACTGGGGCTTTTCAAGGGCACTCAGAGAGTTGGGGCTAGCAGGCACTAATAACACAAAGTCTGATTGTCTTTCGTTGAGAGCAAAAAGGACACAACACACGCACACAGTGAAACAGGCTCTTGAAAGGTTGCAACTGAGGCACCAGAGAGGATGGTAAGAGCTCGCTGGAAGCAGCGGAGCCCTGTCAGGGCAAGCTCAAAGGCCAGTGTGCTTCAGCCTTTCCAAATCATGGGAATTAGAGCTGGAAATGTTGGCGAATAAACTGCCTTTCCCATCTCTGGTGGTTGGGTACAGCTTGTTCCTGAGCATGGCTAGTTTGCAGTGATGCAGGACTTCTGCTGCTTCCCTTGGCAGAGAGCTTCACAGCCCATTAGACCTCTCCTGTATTCCGCCTACAGTTTTCCTTCTTTGCTCCATTCCATCGTTTATTGGATGACCTGAGTCCCCAACTTTCCATCCCTATCACCTGTCCAAAGCTGAACTCAGGCAAATCTGTTAAATGGGGACAAATGGTTAAACAGTGAGCGGGAAATGCTTAAAAAAAGGAGCTGGGTCTGGCATGTAAATACCTGGCATGTAAATACATTTACAGCTGGAGGTTATATGGAGAAGAGAGGGCAAGGAGTTGAAAGGCACGTGGTGATGAGCCATAGATTATGCTCTGAAAACACTCAGAAGGCAGTTACAGTCACACTATCTAATTCATCTCCCACTAAGACATTCTGCTCCAAGGTGTTTGGAAATAATGGAGTAGCTTAGATACTAACATTATTAAATCCTCATCTCTGACAGCTATGAGAATTAATATACATAGGTTTCTTCCTTTTTTTTTTCTTTTTTTTTTTAATGTGGCTCAGTTGCTCATTATGGGTCTTTTGCTTAGGAGTAGTCCACTGGAAGTTATCAGCATGAGTATTGGTGCAAAAACTGCTCAACTCTGTTACAAAGGAGAAACAGGCAAGAGATAAACAGAACATAGCATGAATTTTATTGCAGTTGAGGCATTTTTTTTTCTTTTTAAATATTAACCATTTATCATTTCTTCACCTGTAGATCTCAAAGGGCTTTAGAGAAGGAAGTGGTTACCATCAAAGCCACTGTCTGTCCTCTCCATCATCCCCATGAGAGGCCCTGGGACAGTAGCCCAAAGCCTATGCCCTGCTGGCAGTGGGAGCAGAGGTGTTGGGTGAAGCTGGGCTCTGGGGTTATTTTTTGATGAAAGCTGATGTATTTTGCTGCTGCAGTTCAGAGAATGAGGCTCACCTTGGCTGGAGGCTGCTGAGCTGTCATGGCCAGTCAGTTGGCCCTGGTGTGCTGAGCACAGCTCAGGCACTCTCTCCTCCTCCACATCTCAGCCTGGGTTCGTTTTGGTGCCTGAGCTGCTTGGCACCTCCAGCTGGTGCTGAGGCTCTCTGTAAGGGCTCTCTTGTCTGCCCCAGACATGGCCTCACTGCCGCCTTCTGCTGTGTTTGATTTGCACCACCCATTGAAGTTTTTATGGGAAGTCATGACCAGAAATTAAGAGATGGAATTATTGTTCTTTATTGCTAGAATCAAAGACAGCTCTACAGAGGAGATCCCAGATGGTGGTGCCCATCACTTCACCTTTCGGTGTGATGAAGCTGGGCACCCCATGGAGACTGGGGACATCTTTTCAGAGACTGCACTGAGGAGCTGTTCTTCAGACATGCCCTTTTAAAACCCAAATGCCCATGTTGTGCACTTTGTTTCACTTATTTTAGTGTCATAATGAGATTATTGGTGTCTGCTGTAAGGCCTGGGGGACAAGTATCAGCTCCTGGGTACAGCTTCAGCTGTGTCCTCTCAAAGTATCCTGCTCATCCAGAGTTAAAGCATCTCCTTCCCTTTCTCTGAGCATATCGCTGCCCAATGCATTAAATGCATTAGAAGGCTTTATTGCATTTAGCCAATTAATAGAAAGGGAAAGTCAAAGGGAAGTCATTGCTTTGGTTCCTGCATCAACCAGCAAATTCTCAGATGGTTTCCCAAACCACCCTAGGCCCTCTGTCCCCACGGTTCCTCAAAGGGCTGAGAGCTGGAGCAGCCCCAGCTCTAATCCGTATCTGTCAAAATCCTCATCCCTTAGGTGTGTGGAGTCTGGGAATTGTTGTATCAAACTCCAGTCTGTGGGACTCCATCATCTGAGTTATTATCTCCAAAACACAGTTATCTCCCTCAATGGCAGTCTCCTATTGAAAACGATCTCTTTCAGCAGGGCACTTGCATTTATTTACTGCGCAGCTTCTCCCATTAGTATAATCATTACTCCTTGGACTGGGTTTGAATTCACAGCATCCCACTGTGGTACTTAAAGAATTAATTACAGCGATGAAGGAATTCCTCTAAAGACTTCTATGAATTGGTCTGGTTGAAGTGTTTTAGTTTTGCTTCAATTGGTGCAGCTCTTGTCAAAGGATAGTGAGAAAATGCATGGGTCAGTGATTTAGATGAGGCAAATTACGTTAGAAAAATTGATTTGATTTAGAAAGTGAGCTTTCAGATCACAGGGAATTGCCTGCTTCTTTCTCTGCCGTGCTGATTCTCCCTGAAGATGAGCAGAGGCAGATAATTCAGGGTTAAAGTAAGTGGCTCTTGTAAAAGGTTTGTCAGAGAGCAGAGGAGAGATGGGCTGACACACATCTTTAGATAAACGATTATTGACCCATATATTGCTATCTGCACATCAGCTGGAGTTACAGATGGATGGGGATGCTTATAAACACACTCAGGCAGTTCGTGTGGCTTGCTAAAGAATTGGCTCCTTGTTTTTAGGTTTGGATTTGGTTTTTTTCCTCCCCAGGAAAGGTTTTTCCGTACAGCACACCTTCAGAACTGGCACAGATCTGGGAATGTGTGCTGTGTGGCTGCCTTAGCCAGCCCTGCGTTGCCAGGCTCTGTGCTTAGTCATTCCTGGGGCTGGCAATTTGCTTTTCCTGGGGTTTTTCACTTCCTCAGATCAAACTGAGTGTTTCCTCCTTCTGTCCCTTGTCTTTATCTTAAAGGGGCTGCAGTCCCTGGGCTGCAGTGGGGTGATGCCCAACAGTGGGCATGTCGGGCAATGTCCCCTCGGGGGATCAGTTCCTGAAAAGCAATTTCTGAACGAGCAGTTCCCTTCCCTGCATGCTGAGGAGTTTCTTTTGAGTTCTCCTGACCAGCTGTGTCCTGCCTGTGAGAGTGGTGGGTCGTGAATGCAAAGGCGGCAGGCTGGAGACCCAAATTGCTCCCAGCCATTTGTGAGTGGCTTTGAACAGGCTCTCCATGCTTGTCAGGGAAGCAGGGATGGAGTCTGGCAGCGTTTCAGTTTGCACTTTGTAAAATTTGTCTTTAAAAAAAAAGTTAAGGAGATGACTTATGCCTAGCAGTGTTTTTGTTTCTTTCTCACCTTGCAGAACCCTCTAAATTCCAGATTGCTTAGTGGAATGCTGGAGAGACCTCATTTTCGTCTGTCTAGCACTGGTGGTATTCATCTCCATAGCTTCACCACCAGCAGCTTCCTTGGCATGAAAATGCAGGTGTGGGGCTCTGGTGTGCCTGTGCCATTCCCTCTCCCCCGGGGGGGCATGAGAGAGGCGCAGGGCTCATGTGGTACCGACACTGTGGGGCCCAGGCTTTGGCTCGGAGAGGGTGTGTGCGCATTCCTGTGCCTTGCAGAGAGCCTTTTCCATACCCCAGCCTCAGGCTGGGAAGTGAGATGACAAGTGCAAGGAGAGAAATGATGCTGGGGAGAGCTGGAACGGAGCCTCCCGCCAGCAACTGAATTCAAGGCTGCAAAAAGAAGTTGCAAAAGTAGCAATCCATCTGTCCACTTAGTGGGAGAAGCCTAAGATCATTTCACAGTAATCAGCCCCCTGGTGTTCAAAAAAAACCCAACCAAAAATAATGCAGGTTTTTGCTTTACTGTGGGTAACTGGCAAAATCTAAAGCACATTAATGTACTCAAAGGCTGTGGGGCTTTTTTCCCCCCTCTTTTTGACAAGTAGGGGCTGTATCAAGTTAAAAATAATATAAGAAACAATAGCTTGTCTATGCTTTTTTAGATAACCATGTTTCTGCCATACATTTCAGAGGTCTTCTGTTCTCACCGAAACCCTCTGGTTAACTACCAGCAGAGTTGATGTTTTTCTGCAGGGTCAGTTGGATGGTGAGCAGTGTCATCATCACCGACCTCCCAGTGGCACATTCCCAAGGTGATGCACTGTGCACATGCATTGCTATGCTATAGCTGCTTGGCTGTATCAGTGTCTCCATTAGAAGCCACAATATTCAGGGATTTTAATTTGCTTGTAAAAACTTGCTCCAGGCACTACAAAGTTCTGGAGCATCTATCTATCTATCTATCTATCTATCTATCTATGTACTGTAATCTCATTTTCTTTTTCCTTTCCCCTTAACTGTAAGGGCATAGAGGAAACAGTCTCCAAAGGTGCCTCTTGAGTCTTGCTTATGTGAGAAGCAGTGAGTTGGAGGGAGATCACAGTGATTTCTGCCTCTGTGTGTGGAATTGTTCATTCAGATTAAAGGAGAAGGGGCAAATGGTGGGGTTTGAACACTCCAAGCTTAAAGGTGTCCATAAGGAGCCCTTGTTGACTGTAGAGAGGTGTTCAGGGTGGGTATTTCCTCATGCCAGTTGTGGGTGGCACATCCCCATTGCCCCTGGAAAGACGTACCTACTGTCCCCAGGCTGTCCCCAAGGCTGCAGCCACCTGGGGCTGCAGGGAGCAGAGCTGGACCCGAGCACATGACTGAGGTACAGTGGGACTTTGCTGTGGAACCAGAGTCGCTGAATTGCAGCAGATGCTTTGCAGCTACACAACAATTGGTAATTAAAACACAACTTGCCATCTTGATTAGATTAAGCATTTAAATTCATTTGCATTTTTTTTTCCCCCTGTATTGTGTAATTAGCAACATATGACGCTTACATTAGCTCAGTTAAAAGTTGTAATGATTAATTTGCACATCAAAGCCTCCCCATGAATCAACTGGTGCAGTGCACCGGAGAGAGCTCAGTGTGGAGTGCCAACATGAACATGTCCCCGCCTGCTCCTGGGACATGATGGATGCTCCAGTGCGGTGGTTCCTGATGTTTCAGCCCTTCTGCAAGGCAGCAGTGTCCATGTGCCTCGAGTCACTTGATCAATGACAGTGTGACTCCTGCCAGGATGTGGCCATTCCTTTCGTGCATCTGAGCTGGGGTGATGCATCCTAAGGCACCCAACTGACCACGTGCTTGGGAGTACTTAAAAGTCATGATGTTAAGATAATTGGTGGTTCTTGTTGCTTTGTGGATATAAGCATTGTTCTAAGGTGTTTTGGCCAAATTCTTATTGTTGTTACCCAGGTTAATCTTTGATTATCATGAGTTTTGCCTGAAGGCTTTGTAAGTCAGATTGGAGCTCTAACTAGTAAAGAACCTTGATCAAGTAAGCCAAAACCAACAAGAAAACTACTCTAAGATAATTATAACAAATGTCTTTTTTCTTTCTTATCTAGTCATAATATTGTCTTTCTTTCCACCTTCTGCTGAGCTGTGAAAATATTCTGCAAAATGATATTTTTGAGTTGATGGAAAAGTACACCCCTGTCAACAATATTCTTCTATTGTTCATCAGAGACAGGCTTCGTAATAGTAGAGATCCGTGCTGGAAAAGTACATCAGCTGCAAACAGTTTATTCAAAGTCATCTCAAATAGCGGGGAAGGTTTTTGAGTTTCTACTCCAGCTGAAGATGAAATGCAGAATGCAGCTTCTAATATTTCAGAGACATGAATGGTGCAGGTCATAATAATGTATTGCCATTTCCACAAAAGATGGGTTTTATATTGGAAGTTCCAGTGGAAAAAGGTCTGGAGGTGTTAAAATATTTATATATTGTTTAAATTACTATATGAGGGTATCATCTCCTTCCCTAGGGCTCTGTGGGGGTCATGGACATGTAGGTGAGTGGAAAATGACCTGCCACCTTTTTTGGTCCATGTACCTGTCTGTGTGTCTGTGCACATGGGTGCACTGATGTTAAGTTGGTGGGGTGTTAAATGTTTCACTTTTCCGACCATCAATTTCAATTGAATTTCATAAGCCATTAAAGTTCTCTGCTGCTTTCTTTGCTCTTCCAGTTATGTGAGCTCCAGCCATTTAGCTGCGGGTCCTGAGGCATGATTGCTCTGTAGAGCAGCAAAAGTAAATTGGTTCCTGATGTAAAATCTTTTATATATCTATATCTATATCTATATCTATATAATTTTTTTTGATCTCTCTAACTCACTGTCAGTGGTGTTACAGTGTTGGGCTGATGAAGTGAATCTTCAAGCTTGGCTTTTTCAGGTCCAGTTCTGGTTTCCCCCCCGACAGCATCTTTTAAAAAGCTTTTGTGCCTGGCTTGAATGGCAAAGACTTATGTGTAGAGGAAGAGGATTTTTTTGTTGTTGTTGTTTATATATTTATCTTTAGAATCATGGTGGAAAGATTTGACTGGGGTTTTGGGTTTTCTCCCTGTAGAAGTGTTTATGAGAATGATAGTTATTTGGATCAAAGGAGATCTTTTGGCAGTCCTCTGACTTTGATTCAGTACTGGCAGTGCGACAAATAATGAAAAAGCAATCATTTCCCCTTCTCCCACTTTTATTCTCAGGATAAATGAATGGTTAAGATCTCTCTGCTCAAAAATAATTGCTCATGGCTCTTACAGAAAAAATAAAAATCCATAACACTCACCCTTTAAATAGATGATTTGATCTTTCCTGTTGGTTTGTGTTTTGCACTATTGAGTGTCTTTGCTGCCAGTCTGAGGCTAAACTGGACAAAGATGATATGGAGGCTTTGCAGGTTGAGTCTGTGGGAAGGAAAACTGGATAAGTAATTTTACTGCTTTGGAAAGCAGTTCCCATGGTGGGAGTTGAGCAGTGGGGATGAAACAGGGTCTTGCTGTCAAGGTCCACTGGTAGAACTGTTTTGCACAGCATAAAGTTGAAGAATTTGACAGAATGCAGAATGAATAGAAAAAAAGTATAATTTAATTTGCCATGTAATTTTAAAGTAGCTCAGACATCTTCTAAAGTGTGTGTGAGTGACTGCTGGGACCTGCTGGGCAGCTCGCGGCGTGTTCCTCCTCCAGCTGCCTGGGGCTTGACGAACAGACGGAGGTGGCCACCAGTGCTTTGCCAGGGTTTCTCTTCTTCCTTTCTTTGCTTGCTTTTATGGCAGTGGATGTGAGGATGAATTGCTGTATTTTACATCTTTCCTCCCCTAGCAGCCAAACGGTGCTGAGCAGCCGAGCTGGCTGCCCATCCCAAGCACTGTGCACTTCACCTTCCTGGAGCAGTAACCTCCCATCGTTTCCAGCAAAGCCAGGCATAAAAGATTAGGCTGGGCCTGTACTCCTTATTTGGGGAAAACTGCAGCAGTTCCTATTTTGTTTTTAAACCCTGCTAATTTGTGCTCTCAGCCTCAGCTCCAGCTTAATGAAGGCTGCTGCCTGGGAATCATCGCAAACAGTTATGGAAATGCATTTAAATGCTTAAATCTGTTGTACTTTTGTCTTTATGGGCTTCTTCCTTCAAAAAGCATAACTATGCCCAGAGTCCCTGCCTGCCCAGGATGATTTCTTTCCATGAACCCTGTGGTGGGGCTCCGGCAGCTCTGCAGAACAGAGGGCACACGGGAGATTTGTGCTAAAGCAAGGAGGAGGCCCAGCCCTGCTGCACCCGTTGTGCTGAGGGAGCAGCATTTTTGGTCTATTTGCTCCATGCTCCAGATGGGGCCTTGGATGCTGGGCATGAGGACTGACAGAGCATCCAACCTCCCTCCTGCCCAGGGGAGGAGAGCACCCCTCCTCCTCTGACCTGCCCAGCACAAGCATCATTTACTCAACCCTGTTCAAACAGCAGAGCTGCTGGATGCCACTGCCATGGCTGCCCCACTCGTGTCAGTCTGTCTGGCAGTCAGTGCATGTCTGTCCCTCTGTGCCTCATGGTGAGGACTGTAGTTGCACAGAGGCAGAGAAGGTTTAGGCTAAAAGCAAAGCAAAAGGTCACATGGTGGGTTTCCCATCATGGCTGTGGTTGTAGCCACACATTCTACAGGTTTGAAGATGGGTGAGCCAGGTGGTCCTGGGAGGGATTTGTTCAAGGGTTCGTGGTTTTCCCCTGAGGCAGAGGAGCACCATCCAGTTGGATGGATGCCCTCACAAGCCAGGCCAATTAACTGTGCTCTGGCTGTTGAGCCAGTGATGAAAGGATGCAGTGAGGAATAGCCAGGCTGTCGCCTCCTTCTCTGAGAGACCATTTTGGGAGCCACTGTGATGGGTGCTCTTCCAGAACAGTTCTCAGTTCGTTTCTCTTGGTGAGACACTGCAACGGTGCTGCTCCCATGAAGCATCCCCTCAGGATAATGTGTGAAGTTGGCTTGTTTGCAATGCCTCTTTAAAGGTTGGCACTCCACCAAATTTGTTCTGCTGTTGCTAAATAGTGAGTCCCCAGGGTGGTGACTTGTGTCTTTGGGAAAGTGAGGATGGGACGTTTTTTCTTTTCTTTTGAAAGCCTGATCTTGTGCCTGTCCAGGAGTCACTGATGGGAACGCCGTGGCAGCCAGTGGCATCCTGAGGTTGTCACCCTGGGGTAACCTTGCCTCAGCTCATCCAAGATGAGCTGCAGGCCCTTGAGCAGGTGTATGGCTCTCCGGTAGTTGTTGGCAGCTTGAATCAGAAAAACAGGGTCAGTCATCAGCTTATTCTCTTATCCCAGGAGATGGGCACTCCAGGCTGATGATGAGGGACAGAACCTATGTTGTCCCTCACTTTTTAGCTGCAGCCTTTTGCTAGCAGGAAATGCAAAATCCTTCCTCTGGTGTTGGGGGAACCTTTGGGGCTCATGGATTTCCCCTCCTGCCCCTTGTTTTTAAGTCTGGGTTACAGCCTTCCTTGTGAGAGAGCCCGTTCACCCAGCAGCTTTCCAGGCAGGGATTTCCAAGGTGCTGGGTGGATGTTTCTCTGCCTTTTTGTGTGCAGGAAAAAGTGATTCTGAGTGCTGCTGCTGAGAAGGGGCATCCCAGCAGAAATGCAACATTCCCTACCCCCCCAAAAAAATTAAAACCCCTTTAGCTTTGTATAGAGGTTTAATTGTCCAGGCTGTATCAGTGGTTGCACATGACTCCATGTACATGGTGCTTCAAGACCAAGAGAGTGCCCAGGGCCTCCCAAAAATGGCTATGAAAATGAAAGAAGTGCTTGTATTTAAAGAACAACATGGGATATTGTTTAACTGTGTTCTGATTAGAGGGAGATGCAAATGCTCTGTATTTTAAGAGCAACATTCAGCCAATGTGATGGACAGGGAAGATGAGAAGAGACTGCTACAAGCCAAAAGCAGCAAACCCATGAAGCAGAGCTAGAGACAGCTTTAAAGCTATGAACATAATTGCCCGAGGAGTCTGCCAAAGAACCAGATGCTGTAAATGAAAGAATAACTTCCATGGCTTGGCATCTGTCTGCGATCCAGGGAGAGGAGGAGAAGCAGGGGAACTGCATGCAGGGCTGGGAAATGGTTGCTCCAGTTGCAAAATGGGTACCTTTAAAAACATTTAGACTATACTGGCATTTTTGTATGGAGGAGAGTGAACCTGTTGGAAAGAAGAGAGGGGAGGGTCAGTGTGCTTGTCTTGCGGGCTGTTTGACCCTATTCTGCAGGTTTGATGTCAGTGTTATGTGGTTGGTTGGCTGCTGGGAAGATCTGGGTGCTGTGGCAGCTTAAGCAGGTGGTGATAAATGAGGAAGATGTGACTGGGCTGAATTCTGGACCTTTTGGGACCCAGAACCCTACAGAGTGATTTGTTTTCCATGCATGGATGAGCTCAGTTGATATTTAAAATAAGTGGCTATATATGACTTGTCTGAGGTCAGGTCACTCTTGGCAGTGCTCTAGTTTTGAAAACCAAACTACGGAGTTCCTGCTATTTTTCTCCCCAATTTATTTTTACAATTACTGTTAAAATAATTGCAGTCCTAGCAAAGGTAAACAGCTGGGTTCAACATAATCAGAACATAAACAATATCCATCATTTACATGGTATAAAACCTCTGCCACAACATATTCCTGAGGCTGCATCTTAGGGGAAAAATAGAAAACCTTTATGGGAAAGGGAGCAGAAAATCAGCTGGGGTCTTCATGGATTGAGTACATGTAGATAATAGCAGCAGTGTTGGCAGCAGTGGCAGAGTCTTCTTTCTGCTTGTGCTTGAACCAAATGCCTCAGAAAAAGGTGCTGATAACAGAGCTGCACATGGGGCACCATCAGAGCCAAGCGAGTGGTTCTTCCTGGTGTGCATAAACATAATGTGCCTCTCCCAGCTGGGAAATAAAGGCAGGGAGCAGTGATGAGAGCTTATAGGGGAAGTTCATGTGATTTCAGGCCAGGATAGCGCTGTTTTTCAAGCCAGGGAGAGGAAAAAGAGCTTTGCTCATGGGTTAGAGATTTTTTTTACGATTTTAATAGCCTTATTTTTTACTCTTCTTTGGCTCTAATCAGTGGCAAATATGTTCCACATGCACCTTGGTGCACAGGGATGAGATGGACATGGGAGTGGGATGGAGGGCTTGGGACTGGGGGACATCAGCAGCATCCCATGGAGCCTGGCAGGGAGCAGGGAGGAAACTTGAGGTGACTGGGGGTGAATTCAGCTGCTGCCTCTGCACACTTACAACCTGCTGTATGCGCATCCTTGTTTGTGAGCAGCTGTGGTTATTTTGCCTCAAAATAACAAACCTTTTTTTGTAAGGAGGGGTTGGGGAGAGGCTTCTGTGTTGCTGCAGCTTGGGGACACAGTCACGTGCAAGTCAGAGAGCCACATCCTGTTGAGTGCTGAATGACTCTGCTTATTAATATAATAAAGCAGAGGAACACACTGTCATGACAGTCTCTGCAGCGAGAATCCAGGGGATTATTTTAACCCAAGTATATTAAATCTTTCTGTCTCCTGAAAATTGCACCCTGGAGGTATGGACTGGAGGGTAGGAGGGGTAGGAACATTTAACAAGGGTTTGCAGGAGTTTTTATGCATATCGTGGTCTCCAGAACAGTGCTCTGCTGTCTGGGGTTTTATATCTTCCCATCACTATAGTTGAGTTCCTCAGACATGATAAGGAAAGCATTCTCTCTCTCTCTTTTATTTTTTTCTCCTTTCATTCCCTAGCTTCAAGATGAAATTTTCTCTGCTGTAACACTGATACAAGACCTTTTCTTCAGATGTACTATATGAAAACATGCTGTCATCCTCTCTGAAAGCTGTGAAGGGTGTGCATGTATATGTATATTCTATATATTCAGGCACACACTATACAGAGATACATGTGTGTATATATCGGGTTTTTTCCTCTCTCTCGGTTAAAATAGGCCTTTGTCATCCCTTTAACAAAAACTGAGTGTTGTTAGATGACAGAAGATAAAATTGTCTCCAGGATCCCTTGATGGGCTGACAGCTGTATCTGCTGGGATTGATTCAAGGGCAGGAGCACTCCCCTCCCACAAACCTGGCTGGGATTTTGGTCGCTGGGTGCATGGGTAGGTTCACCAAACCCTTGGAGAAGACCTGATGTGGGATTAATTAATGGCAGCAGCCCAGCTGCCTCTTTGAGAGTCTGGCAAGTCCCTGAGCCAACAGAGAGACCTTTGTGGCTTCAAATGGCCCCACCATCGGGGCTGCCCACTGGGGACAGGGCTTTCCAGGAGCTCCCCTCCCTGACAGGGAGGGAGATTAAAACAAAAAAGGCAAGATTGTCAGGGAGAAGGAGGTGAGGGGACTCTCTGCAGGTTACCTCGAGGTACCTTGTGCTCTCTGCCAAATGCTGAGTACGTTGGGCTGGTCCTTGTTGCTTTGCTTTGGAGCTGGAGCAGCCCAGAGCAGAGGATGTGTCTCCCCTTTGCCGCCCTCTGGTGAAAAATGTGCCCACATCTCCCTGCATTTCCTATGACACACAGGCAGCCTTCTCTTCTCTTTTTCTAATCATGGAGAGGGTTTAACACATTGTCTGAAATAAATTTTTTGCCTCAACAGGGAGGTTCCTTGAGGCAGTAATTGACTCTTTCTTTCAAGCAGTGGCATTTTACCTGGGAAAGCAGCCAGTTGGTATTTTCAGCACAGCAGAATTCTGCCTTGCTTTAAAAGGAGGTGGTTCCAGATCCTCCTTGGTTTATTTTTTTCCCCTTAGGATGATGTCATTTTACTTTGTGTGCTCCCTACCATCCTGTATGCAGTCTCTCCAGCTCCTTCTTGGAAACACTTCCATTAGACAGGCACTTAATTTTATAGAAACAGCACCTCCAGGTCCAACAGGTGAATAATCTGGAGTCCTCAGCTGCATCATGCTGGGCAACTGAAATGTCCTTTAAGTGACCCTGAAAGGAAGGCTGAATTGTTACTGATGTTTTTTTTCTTTTTGATGAGGAATCATAGAATGAAAGTGAAGAAGACGATGGATATGGGCAAGAAAACTAAAAAGACCAGGAGAGAAGGATTTCCAAAGCAGAAACCAACTGTTCTTCTTTCTTAGTTTTTCATGCCAATTTAATGTATTCATGAAAATTGCCTCAATTTAACTTCAGGGGAGAAAAGCTACAGGGTTACTGTAGCTAAAAGGCTGCATCCTGTTTTAGTAAGTTTGCTATACTTTGGATTTTTATCTAGAGGGTTTTTTTTAATGGTACTTTCTACCAGCAGTTCTCCACACGTGCTTCTTTTTAAAAAGCATTCTGCAAGCTGAAGGAAAAGGATGCTAAGCACAGCTATCCCTGTTCTGCAGGTAGAGGGAACTGGCAGAGAGGTGCAGTAACTTTGGTCCCTGCCAGAGCCAGGAAAAGAGATGAGCCTTTAGCTCCTGGATCTTGTACAACACCACACAACCCTGCCTGGGATTTATCCTGCAGCGTGTGACTGGAGCAGGAGGTGTTGGGCTGAGCTGCTCATCCTGCTTGACTCAACCTTGTTTTATGTGCCTGCCCTTGAATTATCCCTGTGTAACAAGCAATGAAAGCAGTGGTGAATATTTTGGATTATTTACACATTGTATGGCAGAGTCATGAAGCCCTGATAGACTTGGCTGCTGGGCTGGCCTCTCTTACCAGTTAAGTAATCTGGGGCTGAATCTTCCCCCCTGCTCTGGGCATTGGTTTTCTCCTCTAGTGTTCTCCTTCCTCTTCCTTTCTCCATTGTTAATGTGCCCACATTCAGGTGGGATTTAAGAAGCACTTGCTTGGCTTTGCATGATGGAACTGGCAAGTTCTGCTCAGGTCATCAAGGTACATAAAAATGCACTGTGAGCCTGCGATGCTGCTGTTGTTACTGCTTCCTTTGCAAGGAGTGTGCAGCCACCCAGCAAAGCAGTGTTAGTCACTGCCCTCTCTCCAGGACAGGCTGCCTTGGGCCCACAGGGATGGGAGATCTCTTGGCATCTGGAGTGAGACACCTTGTTAACACTGCAGCACCGCCTCTGCCCATCCACCTGCAGCAGCTGCAAAAAGTGACCACATAGGCACAAGCCTGATTTGTTTTCCAGGAGGTTTTGATGCATGAAACGCACGGACAGTGTTTCCCTCTTGGTACCTGGAAGAACATGATGCTCTGCAATGAATTAGCAATGTTGCCTTGCCTTCTGCTTAGGAAAGGACTTTAAGGAGTTTTATTGTGCTTTGCCTCTTGTGTACAAGATGGAGACTGTAGTTTCTGGGTGTACTATATCCTCCTCAACATTTTTAAAAATAGAAATCCTGAAGAAGAAGAATAATAATACACTTTTAAACTTTTATAGCTTCCTTTATACAGTGTGGCCTTGTTGAAGTGATCAAGATCCAGGCAGAGACCCTGCAGCATGCTTAGGCAGAGGCATCAAAGTTTGCATAGTATGGGTTGTAGATTTTAAGGTCTTTCAGCCCAAAGACATTTTTTTCCATCTTTGCAAATGTTTCTGATGCTGTATAAATACTATCTTTGAGGTTTACCAGCAGCTAACATTATCACATGCTTTCATTTAAAGTAAAACCAGAGTGCCTCTTTTGTATCTCTAAGAGAATTATGAAAGCTGTCTTGGCGGCATTGCAAACAAATGGAGATTGACAGTTATTAGTTTATGGTCTAACTGCTCTGACAGGGTTTGATGCAGAGGCATTTTCAGTGATTGACTTGGAGGCATCCCTTGTGCATGTTCCACAGAGATGTGGAATCCACCCAGCCCCTGCTGACCATTTGCTTGGTCCCCACTGGGGATCTCTGGGCAGTGAAGGTGCTGATAACTGAGCAAAGTGGGCAAGTTGCTCAGCAGAAACGTCCTGTTTGCAGCAGATGCTGAAAAGGGGAATGAGAAGCTGTTTTTTCCCCCATGGCCTTGTTTGGGGCTATTTGGAGGCAATACAGAAATGGAGAGATTATGTTGTTCAATTGCAAGTCACTTTCAGCAATTATCAGCAACAATTTAGCACCTAATATATGACTAACAAATCTGAATTAAATCTTTAATCGAAGGGCTTAATGTGAATAGTAACCAAAAATTAAACAACCTGTTCACTTGCTATTGCTCGGGTGTTCAGTGTCTGTCCTGTGTGAGACATTAGCTGCAGGTCACACAGCTCACTTAATCCAAGCATGAGCAGCATCTCTGTGGATGAGGGTTTGGGCAGCAAGGCTGCCCCATCTGCAGGCACAGTGTGGGCCACAGCTCCCATCCCAGAGCCCTGCTCCAGAGCCCTGTCTGTCACTGCAGCCCTCAAACTTAATGCTTTTTATTTGGGACTCAATCTCTGGTGCTGTTACTCCACCTCGAGTGGATCCTGAGCGAGCCTTTCTGGGGTCTGGGAGAAATTTACTCTCTGCTGTTATTTTGCAACAGAAATAGAGGCAAGCCCAGTATTGATCATAAATGAATGGGTCTGTGCTCAAGCCCTCTGATTTCCAGGCTGTTTTTGTGTCTCTTTCTGGGCACAGTAAGCTTTGCATTGAAGTCAGCCAACACCATCCGCTGCTTCCTGCGATGCTATGGAGAACTGGCACTTAAATTTCCTTAAATCACATAGCAAAGGCAGATCACTTATTCGTTTTGCATGCCTGCAGTTATTGCTACTGCTCCTCCTCGCCAGGGTTCGGATTGCCGTTGGAATCTCTCTGCTCTGGGTGTAGGAGAAGCAGGGATGGGCACACAGGGACTATTGCTAAGCAACCCTGCGGGAGCGCTGCATGCCCCGCGCTGTCCCTGTCACACTCCCATTTTCCATTGGCCGCTGCGCTCACGGCTCCTGATCTCACAGCCCTATCGATGCCATCGATTACGGAGATTGCAGTGATCGTGAAGTTCAGCAGAAAATGGCATTGCCTGTTGCTGCTGGGAGGCGGTGGCACAGGAATGCTGTTCGTGGGGAATTGATGCTCATGGCTATTGATCGGAAAGCACTTTGCATTGCACTGAATGTCAATCTAGTTAGTTCATAAATTTATGGATGTCATTCTGCATTTGCCACAAACTTTCCTGCTTTCTGTCATTTTTTCAGGAGAGTTTGAAAAAAATGGCAATGTGATCTGCTATGAACAAAATGGAGATATGGGAATAAAATCCTAGCTTTATCATTTGCATTTATTCTACATCTTGAAGAGCAGTGTTCAGCTACCTCTGCTTCCTAATTTTACCTTTTAACATGGTTTGAAACCCAGGGAGACTTGTTAGATGTTGATATAATGATATTGGTAAAATATTGGTATTTGGAAATGGTTGTCAGGTAACTTGTATTTTCCATGCACAAGTGCACAGTAAACACACATTTATCTAATACTTTGGAGACAACTTTAGTCTTTCAGATATACGCTGGGTAATTGAAAACAAATGTTAGTTTCTCTTTAATAGTGTTCCACAGTAGTCACAGTGCAGTGTGACCAAGTTTTCATTTTAGTATTCTTCAGAGACATTTCAAGTACGCAGCTTCTTAAAACCACGCTGACTTAGAGCTCTCTGTAAAATGCATTGTTGCAGTGCTTGGAGGAGAGTCTGTTGTGCTTGTCCCTCCAGATAATGCATGACCTGTTTGAATTGGATGCCCTCCTTGCAGCTGACTGATTTTCTGGGCTGAAATTTGGTATAAACGTTGCTACCAGAGGCTCTGGTGTGGCACCTCACACCCGGGAGGCAGTTGCTCCCTGTGGCCTTGGGGTGTGGTGACCTATGGCACCACAGAGTCCGATCGTGCCCCGGTGGGGCTCTGCATGAGCCACAGCCACCCACCCCATCCAGCACTGCATTCGCATTTGTGTTGTGCAGGCAGCAGAGTGGAGCTGACCTGCATTTGGAGCCAGGCTGGAGCTGCTGTGCCAGCACTGATCCTGCACATGAGGTCCCCGGGGGCCACCAGGCTCCACGTGGATGCTCAGCAGTTTTGCTGTGGGGACAGAACTCCAGGGACAACTCCAGAGGCAGCTTGGCTTGGCTGTGCAGGGAAGATCTATCCCTGGGTCAGTGCCCCATGGCTTTTCACAGGTAGCCAAAAGACAGCAGTGCCTTTTGCTTCCTCCTGCATATTGCATTTGGGCTGATGATGCTGAGGAGGAGTGTGCCACATGTGGGATGGATCTTGTCTAACAATTAGTCATCCTAAAAGGGTGTTTCAGTTCTCTGTTGAATCGCTGCAGGGAGTGGGCTGCCTCAGAGGCAATGTGTCCTGCTTTGACCTCGGTGTCTGTGCACAGGGGAGCAGGATCCCTGCTCCTGCTGGGTGCAGGGGGGCAGCGCTGGGCACAGCCCTGGCATTTGGTCTGGATGGGGTTTTCCACCCCGTGTGAGCCCTCACCCAGCCCTGGAGCCAAGAAGTACCCTCTTCCCCTGCCCTATCTTCATGGAAATGTTTCTCAGGTGGGGAAGGGACCCTCAAGCTCCGCTATGGGAAGAGTGACCCCCACATTCCTCTCTGAGGCATGACGGGTTTGCTCTTGGCAGAATAAACCACTGCTGAAGAATGGAAGTAGTGAAGAGATTTGAAGTGCATTTATTCTTTGAAAAGTGAGTCTAAATATAGTGCTGTGGAGTTCAATATCTGTCTCTCCAAGACATTTAGATCAAATGTACCCATTTTGAGACTTTTATGTTTTTTCCTTTTTTTTTTTTTTTTTTTTTTTTTTTTTTGGTGTGTCTGCAAACCCAATGGCCTACCCTGGGAATTTAAATTCCAGTTGAGGTCCTTTGGACTCATGAATCACTTCCAGTCACAAAGGCACCGTAGTGCACTTGGGATGTGGGCAATTATGTTAGTGCTCAGCAGGGCAAAGCAGTGCCCAGCTCGCCTGCCTCCTATTGTATCAGCTTTTGGTGCTGTCTTGGGAATAGTAATAATAGTAGTAGTAGTAGTAATAATAATAATAATAATAAAAGGACTGCCATGAAAGCCAGGGAACCTGACTCAATGCACTCAGGCAAGAGAGGCTGGGGAAGCAGCAGCCCTTCCCAAGTGCTCCCCTGCCAAGTCTTTACAGTCCTCAGCCTTTTTTTGATGAGCTGGAGCCATGATCAAGCAGTGGCTTCTTTTGTGAGACAGCTATATCCAGAAAGGTCGTTCTCACCCACTGAATAAAAATGGAAATTCTTCCCTAAACATCTACATTCATTTGTAAAACAGTTAAGAAATGAAAACTGTCAACACCTGAGACTGAGAGCCCCATCTGGCCCCCTGAAAGAGCTCAATTTTCCCTTTGCTGATCTGGGCCAGGTGTATAAATGTGATCAGCAAAACAGCAGCAGAGGTGCCTGGGCTCATTTGTGTTTGCATCCATCCACTAGAGACTTCTTTTTAAGGATTTGCTAGGCTCCTGTATTGTCATCTTATCATAAAAAGGGAAATAAATCCTTTTGTTTGCCCTGTGCTGCCGTTCTCTTCAGATTGACACCAGAATTGGAAAGTTCTCTGTCTGTAATGATGAAATTTCGAAATCAACTTAACCTGTGCCTTGCCATGCACCCTTTTGGATTGAAGTGCTGGAGATTTGTTCTGTTTGTTCATTAAATAAAACTAGTAGAGAAAAGGTCACATTCAAATGCGTTATTTTCTGGGTGTGACATATGCTGTTGACTCACACAGATATGTCTCCTCTGGAGAGTCCCTCGTGTGAGAAATCTCTGAGCACTTCATCTTCAATCCTTAATGAGAATTTTTCTTCTAGCAGAGCTATTAAAGACTCTGATCTTAATTCTCCAAAAACACAAAAGGTGTCAAATTATACAAATCCAATATTTGATATGTTAATAACCAAAGAGGCTATAAGAGGGGGAGCGAAAATATAACCTGAGGAAATGCACTGTCTTCCTGGTGGTGTGCTTCCCCTGGCTGCTGTTTATTACCATCCGTGTTACCTTGGTAGCAGTTTCTGATGTATCCCTGCATAATAACTGCACACACTAATATGACAAATGCACAGTGTATGGAGCACGTACAGTACATGCAGGTAAAATTAGGCGTATTTCATTTTTCCTTTTTCCTTCTGGTATTCTCAAGGCTAAACTCCTTAGAAGTAATTTGCTGGCTTGTGCTGTCACGAGGGTGGTGTTTCTGTACCACGCCAGGAATTACTTTTGCGGGCTGTGTTCTGCTTCAGGGTGCAACAGTCATAGTCCAGGCTGTAGGAGAAGAAATGGCATTTTCCCTGTTATTTCAGTGGACAACTAGCAGTTGTTGTGGCATGTGGCAATTGTATTTTTCTTCCTCTGTCCTTTATACCAAGGAAGAAACGTCTCTGAGGTGATACATGCTCAAGTCTTTGCCGTGCAGGGTGTGTAAGGAATGGATGACTTGGAAATCCCAAGTATTTTCCTGCTTTTGATCAGTCTTTTGAAAGATTCTCTCAATCGCCAGATCAGATGGTTTTAATATTTTGTTTCAGCAAAAAGTGAACAAGTGTTTGCTCACATCAATGTGTGGTGCCAGGCCCTGAATGGAGGGATGGGGGCTTGCGAAACGGGATTTAACTTGGTGGGTAGGGTGACTAAGTGAAGCTGAGAGGTTTAAAATCCTGACCCAAACAAATTTTTCTTCCCATTGAGATAATTTTCCTCTCCTAGCAGAGGCTATTTAGAGCTGTCTCAGGTGGTGCTGCCAGGCCTGTTCCACATGGGGCTGGTTTGGTGTCACAGGGATGGTTTTGAAGGTTCCACTTGTATTTCTAGTGCTGTACTAAGTTCCAGAAAAAGTAGTTACAGCACGCGAATGGCAAAGTGCATAACAAGCAAAAATATATTTCTAGTATGTATGTAATTCGAGCTGGGTTTATTTGTGCTCCTGTAAGAAATGTCATCATAGTGATGACAACCTGCCTCCTCATTCCTCTCTATCCATCATGAGCCATTCCCTCCTGGCATGAGGTGGTTCCTGGATATATCTAATATATTCTGGGTTATTTTGTGATGGCACTCACAAGGACAGTGTTAAATAACACTGGTGCTTTTCCCACAGGCAGGATTTTCCACATTGTGCCTCCAGCCTGATTTGGATTCCTCTGCTTGCTCGTGTCTCTGGTCTGCCACCTGTATATTTCTCATGTTGCCCAACTTATTCCTGGTGAGCAGGAGTTTGAGTCAAGGAAAAATGCAGAATTGTGTCTCTCCAGTGCACATGAGCACTGGGTAGAGATTGCCTTCTGGGATTGGTTAGGGATTAGTGGCTATACTGGGAGCTTTAAGAAATAACTTCCTTTACAAAAAATAATATAAAAATTTGGATTTTCTGGTGAAAAGTTTTATGGGAAGCAGAGAAAATAATAAATCTGACAGGCTCTGCTCAGGGAAGTCTTCTTTCCCTGCACTCAAATATGGCAAAGTTTAGCTGCTGGCATTTCTCAGAATGAGTGCATAAGGGCTGGATCTTCAAAAGCTTGTCTAGCTCTGGGAGTCAAGCTCAGTCCTGCAGAACGCTGATTTTCTTTGCTTTGCTACCAGAGGATCCTTGCCATGTCTTCATGGATGCTGAGATGCTCAGTGTCTCCAGCTTCAACCAGAATTTTTCAGCCTGACATTTTCCCCTCTTGAAGACTGCTCCCACTGTGGAAAATGAGAGGGTGCTTTGAGCTGAGTGGGGACTCACAGCATGTCCAGGTTTTGGCTTTGAGGGTGTCAATTCATGCAGGGCCTGGGGCACAGCTGGGCTGTGCTGGATGTTGAGGTGGAATCCAGCTGTTTTCTGTGGGTTGCAATGGATGGGAAGTCTTTGGGCATTTGATTTCAAGATGCTTTAGTTTGCTGCTCTTGTGCAGTTATGAAATACTGCAGAAATGCTGACAAATTAATGACTTGGAAAACAAGCTCTCATAATGAAAATGTCAGAGGTTGGAGACCTGCTCGGTGGCTCAGGAGAGTCCTGTGATTTTTTCCGTTGATTATGAAGGTGCTGGGATGTCTGATTTGAGCTTTCCTCTGCAGTATTTTCTGGCACTTTATATACTTGGCATAACAAATGGGGTCAGTGCCTTTACTATCTGTTTGTGCAACGTGTAACTCTTTGGAACTGGAAGGCAACATTTAAAATTTGCACAGAAATTGGAATTTAGCTGTGAGGATTTGAGACACTTATTTTACTTGGATTATGCTCCTGTTTATCAGCATCGGGAGGTATTTGAGAGACCTAAAAATTGAATTCTAGGTTTTGCATTAAAAAAAAAAAAAATCTGTTAGAATGAGTTTCTCTTTGGGAAAGTTGGATATTCAGTATAGATCTGACTCTCCTGTGTCTGCAGAAAGAGGATAAAGGATAAACCAAGCTTATTCTTAAAAGACACATAATAAAAAAAAGAAATAAGAGCTAAAAAAAAAGTCTGCTGGACTGCTTTGAATCAACAACACTGAACTGGGAACTTCAGAAACTTTTTAGAACAGATTGTGCTTGCTTTCTTTTTGTCTCTGTAAAAACTAAAACTTTAAAAAAAAGGGGAAAACCTAGCCACTAATGAAAACACTGAGTCAACTGTTAACTATAATTTTGAATTAAACCATTTAGTGAGGAGCCTGTGGGAGTTGGCTTGAAAAAGGATATTATTATTACATTGCTTTATAGCAATACCAATTTTTAACCACAGAATCTGTTCTCTAAGCACTAAATACTGGGGAGAGCAAAGAAAGTGAAGATTCTGAATTACATAAAGCTGATGAAAATACATTTATGGGATGATCTTTCTCTGCTGGTGAGAGAGTAAAAGCTAATTTACTTGTGCTATCTAAACTGAGCTGGAGTAACAGGCACACCTATGGTGAATGTTATGACCTTTGTGTAGTGCTGCTGTGCTCCCTCCCAGAGCTGGTAGCGGTTTGTGGATCAACAAAGTACTTTCCATTTACATAAAGGCTTTTCAACTCCTCTCTTGAATATGTGAATCACTTTGGAGATGTGCAGTTGTCTAGCAGAGCAATGGCTGTTGCACTTAGTAATGTATTTTGAGATCTTTGAGACTGGAAGATGCTATCAAACTCTATGCTGTCTGTTATTTTAATTTTATGTTCTGCACTATACAGTCCTGAAGCCTAATATATCTTCTATTCTGCTAGAGGGAACTGGCTTCTTTTTAAGATTTTACAGGCTGTTTCTGTTGTGCAGCGGAATTCAAATTAGGAATTATTCCGTTCTATTCAGAAAACAAAATCTTGTGTTAGGATGGAAAGCTAGGCAAGGCTCAGTGGCAATAAAACCGTGAGGGAACAGGGTCCATGGCAGTTAGACACCTGCTGTAAGGTCCTCTGCATACTGATTAAGGCTGGGATTCTCATTCCGGCTCTTAGAGAGTACAGGCCTCTTTCAGATCATTTGGTGTTCCTTCTAAACAAAACTGTTTCTCTTCAGTCCTCCTCCTGCACCATTCTTGGGGAACAAAATGGTTTATCAAACCTTGTCTCGGCTTTGCAGTGAAAAATAAGGGACGGTTCCTATTTCGTGCTCAGAGCCCTGGTGTTCGATCCCAACCTTTAGGATGATGGATATGTGCCTGACCGCCATGAATTGATGAATATTGATCCCGGAAAACTGATGAGGGACCTGGGCTTGAGTGGTCCGTGTACGTGGAATCAGCTGCAGTCTTATCTCAGTTAATCGATTATTGAAGGTTTTGCTGGCTTGCCGTACAGAACAAGTTCTTATTAGATTTGGCCTTTAATGGCAGCGCAGTTACCTGAGGGCAGAGCTGCAATGTTACAGCCTCTGGATGTTTAGTGGCTCCTCCATTCCCTCCTAATGCTGCTCAAGGTGACTGTCAAATCCACAGGCTTTCCTAATGAAACGTAGAAACTGGAAATCTGTCTTCGTTTTTTCTTTTTTTCCTCTGTTCTTTTTATCTCCTAGTAATTGTTCCCCTTAGGATTGACTGCATGATATTAAAGAGTCTTTTCTTATTTCACAATTAGTTTCAAAAAGGCACATTCTTCCCAGGCATCATTCTTGTGCTGTGGAGGCAGGCGGCCGTGGGCTGGCAAAGACCTTGGTCCTGCTGCTGCAGGAGCTCTTTCTGAAGCCGTGGAGGTGAGGATGTGCCCTGTGCCAGCTCTGCTCCCATCCCACACCAGCATCTGTGCCTGGCTGCTCACAGGTGACTCTGCCCCTCCCATTTGCCCTGGGAAGTGTGAATGTGCTCACATGGGATGGAAGCAGCAGCATGGAAAAACGAATATATAACTAATAAATATAACTATTTAACTATATTATATTTATTGCTATATAACTATAATATAGTAATATATTATAGTAATAATAATAATTAGTATTAATTATATTAAGTATATTAAGTATATATAATTATATATACTTATATAT